>JBAJNP010011722.1:0-14361 GCA_036877545.1 Yasuhikotakia modesta | reverse complement strand
GCCATACAAGTAAACGGAGCGGATACCTTCATAACAGATCAATAAAAATCATCGCCATAATAAAGCTTCATAATCACGTTAAGTTCATGCGACGCGTGCATGTACTTTATACAGTATATAGATACTTTATACAGTATATAGATACTTTATACAGTATCGCACTCCAGCATTTATACTGATATACTGCTAAAGACTATAGTCTCTGTCAGTCCATCTCACCTCAAACAGTTTAAGTTACTTATATTATTATTCTTTTATTTACACGCTTCCACTCAAACTTACTCATAAACTAGTCATACTAACCGTGTGTGAAACAACAGAACAACATCATGTTATGAAGCCCAAACGTTTGTCTAATACGACTCACCAGTTTTCTTCACTCCGTTTCCACGCGAGTTCATCCACGCGCTCGACAAGATGGCGGGGCGCCGGACGTCATCACGCACGGGGGACGTTAGAGGTCACGTGGTAATGGGAACCAATATTTTTAATTTAGTTACGCTAACAAGACTTAATTATTAATTTTGTTAAAATAACACTGATGGCTGGACACGTTGTCTAGTTTGTCTCAAACAAAATTAAATGTTTTGAGTTAGAGCACGTATTAAAACCTCTTTAGAGTTATTATGTATAGAATTATATGTATGCCCTGTGCACTTTTTTCAGTGTACTATTACCACCTGATCTCAGCAGTCCTTCCTCCTCGACTGCTGTGCTCCGCCGGTTTGAGCGCCCGTCCGCCGCCTCCCGCGACCTCCGGTGACTTACCGGACTTAACCCGCAACGCGCAAACCTTTTATAAAGAGGAGGGGGCTGGCTAGTTCCTCTCGTGTGCTGATTGGATGTCGCGGCATCGGAGGCGGGGTTTTACGTTGACGTCGTTGAAGCCAGCGCTTGAATAATAGATGAAATTGTAAATAGTGAAATGATCGCTTTAGATTTCCCCTCAGCTCTAGCTTGTTCTCTTCTCCATAACATAAGACTACAGTTTTAATCTGGATCTCATGGAAACGACTCAATCACAGTGCTGCATAGCTCAAAGCTGAAACGCATTTAGATGTAGGAGGGTTTAGTTGACAGTGTTGCCCTCTCGTCTGCATTGCAGATGGAGGTTTACCTGTTGAAACACCCTGTCGTTATGGATGTAACGTGTGCAGTTCAGTGGTTGTAAATGTGTAAATCTTTTAACCAAAGCGACTTACAATGTGAGGAAAACAAAGAAGCGCCATAGACATCAGCCACATTCAGTTTTAGCCAGAGTACACAATGCTGGATGTAATATATGTTGGGAGTGTAGTAGTGTTTTTATTTCTTTTTATTTGTTAAGGTTATACTTGTGTCAGGTGTTGCTGACAAAGGTTTTTTTGCAGTCCTTTGAATACATTATTTTACTACAATAAGTGCTTTTATTACTTGTACACCTATTTGATGTGTTTTTTAGCAAAACAGTTGTGACTACACCCTGTATTGAACCACTCAGCATTTGAATATAGAATATATATTGTGTGTGTGTGTGAATGTGGTCATGTTTTATTTAAATGTATCTGTTTAACTGTATGTTATGTTTTCTGTGTTCCATTTCAGCAAAAAGATATGAGATAAACAAAACATGCATCAGAGTGACTATACAATTCAATGGGAGAGACTTTGTGTGTCTATATGGAGAAATAAATGAGAAATTAGACATTAACCTCTCAGTAATGAAGAATATTATAACTCTTCAATACAACACATGAAATGCTGCCTTACTATGTTTCTGTAATGAATGTCCTAGATTCATATAATTACTGAGCACACTGTGAGACATCACATGCTATGCTGTTGAATGCATTGTTGTAATAACTTGTGCTATCTTAGGCTCACAGAGGATCTTCAGAAGATGTGTGGAATACAGCGGCCACAGATTTCCTGTTGCATCCCCATCTCCTCACACGACAGTAACTACTATATAACACAATAGAGTATTTAATATATTACCGTGATATAATTCTAAAGCTAACCTGACTATATTGTCTGTAACTACAGATATATATATATTTACATTTACACATTTACACTTCTATCCAAAGCAACTTACAGCACATTTAAGTTATTCATAGTTACCAATTTAGTTCAATTTAGTGCAAGAATAAGGTTAATTTTTAACTTACTCATACATTTTCACAACTCTGAATTGTCCCAAAACAGCTTACTAACAATATTGGTACATGAAGTAGGTAGGAAGAAATAAACAGAATAATAAATACATTGTAAGTCCAGATTTGATATTTCTATATATGATAAAGAACAATAACAGCGTGGTAAACATCGTTTCTAATCAACTTGTTAACGAACCTTCTCAGGTTTGAACCTGAGCGTTTCAACGGTGAGTGTAAAAGTGTCGCTGTGCCTTTAAGACGCCGCGGCTCTCTCGCGCACGCAGTGTAGTTACCGCTGCGCCGCCGTTTCCGTTCTCTCCGTGTGTCGGTCATGGCTGCGCGTTCCGCGGAAGGTCCTTTCCCGTTTCACGGGCTGCTTCCCAAAAAAGAGACCGGGGCCGCCGCGTTCCTTACTAGGTTTCCGGAGTACGACGGGCGGGGGGTGCTCATCGCGATCCTCGACACCGGGGTGGACCCCGGGGCCCCGGGCATGCAGGTAAACCGAACCCGCGGCGGCGGCTCAACAGCAGGCCGCAGTGATTTGACTCGCCGTTTAACGGGGTAGAGACACCGCACCCAGTCGGAACACCGCTGTTACATTTAACAGTAAGATATGGCGCATGTGTAGCGAATAAAGCGGTAAAATGCGGAAAGAACGTTACGACACGTTAGACAGATGAGCGCCACGACACGTTAGACAGATGAGCGCCACGACACGTTAGACAGATGAGCGCCACGACACGTTAGACAGACGAGCGCCACGACACGTTAGACAGACGAGCGCCACGACACGTTAGACAGACGAGCGCCACGCACGTTAGACAGATGAGCGCCACGCACGTTAGGAGCGCCACGACACGTTAGACAGATGAGCGCCACGACACGTTAGACAGACGAGCGCCACGACACGTTAGACAGATGAGCGCCATTCCCATGAATGACTCTCAGACAGTACGCCGGCATACCATCTTATTCGACACGCTACCATCGTTTATACCCTGATTGGTGGAGTGCGTGTTAGCGACCTGTATCACGACAATACCATGATTGTTGGACATATTTTGTACAATGTAATGTGGTTAAACTGAGGGTGTGTGTTGTCCTGCATTGTGTTACACACACAAAAGATCAAATCCAGTATGTGTATAACTTACATCCAGTAGCGTTAAAGATGTTCCCAACACCCTTCACATCCTCTGAGCTGTGGGTGATAGCAAGCGTTTAATGATGTGGATCAGCACACACACACTGAAGTGTTCTGAGGTGTGAATGTAAACTGATGCCGTAAGTCTGGTTTCAAAGTATCTTATGCTGGTGTGATCTTTCATACAGATCACAACAGATGGGAAAGCCAAGATTGTGGACATCATTGACACAACGGGCAGTGGAGATGTAAACATGTCCACAGTGGTGGAGGTGAAGGACGGATCACTGCCGGGCCTGACGGGACGCACGCTCACAGTGAGACTCTGTGTTTACTGTCTCTGACAGGTTGCGTTTCTGACGGCAGCCATCGTGTGTTCAATGCTCTGATTCTGACCATCTGTGAAACCTTCTCTGACTTCATCTATAAAACAACAACATGCCACTGAAATCATGTTCATGTGGGGTTTTCTGAAAACTGTAACGTTTTCTTTCTGTTCTTCCTCAGGTTCCCGATTCCTGGGTCAATCCATCTGGGAAGTTTCACATTGGAGTAAAAAATGGCTACGATTTCTTCCCCAAAGCTCTGAAAGAGAGAATACAGGTAATGCTCATGCTAGTGAAGTGATTATGTGGATGTGGATGTATATATGCTTATGTCTGTCCTCCTATTGGCTGAGGCAGAAGGAGCGCAAGGAAAAGCAGTGGGATCCGGCACACAGAACGGCTCTCGCTGAGGCCAGTCACAGGATAGAAGAGTTTGAACAGACTCACCCCAACCCCTCACAGGTCACATGACATGCATCTCCACAGCGTTATAGATGGAGTAACACATCCAGTGCTTAGATTAACACAGATTAGTTCACACTACGGACGATATAACAACTATAAAGATAAAGAATTGATCCTAATGTAAGGGAACTGACGTAATGGTTCAGTCCATACTTACAGTGATGGATGGAGTCACTTTCACAACATTTTTCACTATCAAATCCATTACAGTTGAAGGGTTGCACATTTTCTGGCGGTTCTCTAGTTACGTTTACAGTCATTCTGGGTGTGAACAGTCAGACACATTAACCTGCTGCGTGTGTAACAAAGTGATGTTGTGTTTATCAGCTGGAGAAACTGCAGAAGGAGGAGCTCCAGACTCGTATGGAGCTGTTGGGGAGTCTGGAGAAGAAGTACAGTGATCTGGGGCCCGTGTATGACTGCGTGTCATGGCACGACGGGGTCACGTGGAGGTCAGAACATTCTCTGTGTCTTGCATCTGAAACCACTGAATACAACTCAGTTGTAGCGGGAAAAAAACTGATGAAACCTCAGTTGTAGCGGGAATCTTTGAAATTCTGCTTTGAACTTGATGGGGTTTCCAAAATGTAAATGAATGATCGTTTGCTAATGTTCAGAGTGTTTCTCTGCAGGGCTGTGGTGGACACCTCTGAAATGGGAGACCTGTCATCCTGCACCGTCCTCAGCTCCTACAGAGAAAGACAGGAATACTCCACCCTCGGATACGCT
This sequence comes from Yasuhikotakia modesta, assembly GCA_036877545.1. NCBI lineage: Eukaryota > Metazoa > Chordata > Actinopteri > Cypriniformes > Botiidae > Yasuhikotakia > Yasuhikotakia modesta. The sequence continues at coordinate 9,559 of JBAJNP010011722.1, read as the reverse complement.
GAAATGCTTAATTACTCCATCAACATCTATGATGAAGGAAACACGCTGTGTATCGTCACCAGTGGAGGTGAGACTGATAGGGTGGGGTGTCTGTGTGATGTTTGTCTGATATCTGCAGTGGAGGTGAGACTGTGAGGTTGAGGTGTCTGTGTGATGTTTGTCTGATATCTACAGTGGAGGTGAGACTGTGAGGTTGAGGTGTCTGTGTGATGTTTGTCTGATATCTACAGTGGAGGTGAGACTGTGAGGTTGAGGTGTCTGTGTGATGTTTGTCTGATATCTACAGTGGAGGTGAGACTGTGAGGTTGAGGCCTCTCATATGTTAAACACTAGTGAAAATCGTGTGTGCAGGGGCTCATGGAACACACGTGGCCAGCATCGCGGCCGGACACTTCCCAGACGACCCCGAGCGGAATGGAGTTGCCCCTGGAGCTCAGATCCTCGCTCTGAAGATCGGAGACACTCGCCTGAGCACCATGGAGACGGGAACCGGCCTCATACGAGCCGTATGAGACACACACTGTCAATCATTATGACATCAGTGCATATAAGAATTGACATGTACAGACATGGTAGTATCTGTAGTTACCTGAGAGTAGATCACACGTTATACAGACACTAATAATCACACACGAGTCATTCCACAGGTATTTAGTTGTGAGAGAAGCTCTAGCCGCTGTTTTTTCATTTGGAGAGCGTGTGATCTATAGGGCTGCTGTATTCTGGTTACTGTTATTGTTTCAGTTCTTTGTCTGGGCTTGTTTTCCGGCAGATGATTGAGGTGATAAACTACAAGTGTGATCTGGTGAACTACAGTTATGGGGAAGCCACACACTGGCCAAACTCAGGGTGAGAACCTAACACAAAGCCCCACAATCACTGGATGTTTGAAACACTGTTTACACGTGTCCACAGGTCTGACAGATGTTTGGAGATGGACAGTGATTGTGAGGGTGCTGCTCTATGTTTTAAAGAGGTCTCTATATTCACTAACTTTAACCTCACTAACTAGTGAGTTGAGCACCATGATCCATCCCTAGTACTGCACAATTAATTTGGAAAACTGGTTTGGAAAACTATGTAATCGTTACATTTAAGCCACATTTACAGCGCTCCAAAGGTGCTCATTTCTGTGTTTCAACAGGGATCGATTGCACATTGTATAAAGCGGTCAAGCAGAAGTCTTCAAATGTTGGCAATGTTCAGTATCTGTTTCGGCTGTTTATCAACAGATGCACATGCAGTGCACCAGCTGTGTGTTTACTGCGATCATTCATGTTTCAAGCAGAGTGCATGGATGTGTTTACAGCGCTCATTAGGTTTTTCACACTCACAATTAAACCACAGCTGTCTGTGTACAGCATACAACATAATTAAATGTTTCATCTACTTCATGTAAACCTAGGCGTTAATAAACTAAAATTAATAACTATAGAGGTTTCTTACAATTACAATCTCAAGGAAAATTGACAATTATGAATTTTGCCATAATTTTGCAGCCCTAATCGCCAGTCAAACTGTAGCTTGTGTGTTTTTCAGGAGAATCTGTGAGGTCATAACGGAGGCGGTACAGAAGTGTAACGTTTTGTTTGTGTCAAGCGCGGGGAATAACGGCCCGTGTCTGTCCACTGTGGGCTGCCCTGGAGGAACGACCAGCAGTGTGATAGGTCAGTGACAACTGTCACTCGAGCATTTGACCTATAACAGTTTAGGTAACTTTACTGATCTCCCTCGTGTGTGATGTGTGTGCAGGCGTGGGCGCTTACGTCACCCCTGACATGATGGTGGCTGAATACTCTCTGAGAGAGAAACTCCCTCCGAATCAGTACACATGGTCATCCCGCGGCCCCAGTACGGATGGAGCTCTGGGCGTCAGTATCAGCGCTCCGGGAGGAGCCATCGCTTCTGTACCCAACTGGACCCTCCGCGGCACACAGCTGATGAACGGGACGTCAATGTCGTCTCCGAATGCCTGCGGAGGAGTCGCTCTAATAATTTCAGGTACTGGCAGCATAAAGGTGTTTTTTAATGCAGATAGTCGAAGTCACACTGGTACATCATTCAAGCTTTACATTCTATCAGTATGTTTGTTTTGAAACCATGACAGTGCTGATGCAAAAGACTAAATACTGACAACAAAGTGTGTGTCTCTCTTTGTTTGTATACGTGTGTGTCATCGTCTCTGTGTGTGTGTGTCATCGTCTCTGTGTGTGTGTGTGTGTCATCGTCTCTGTGTGTGTGTGTGTGTCATCGTCTCTGTGTGTGTGTCATCGTCTCTGTGTGTGTGTGTGTGTGTCATCGTCTCTGTGTGTGTGTGTGTGTCATCGTCTCTGTGTGTGTGTGTGTGTCTCCGTCTCTGTGTGTGTGTGTCTCCGTCTGTGTGTGTGTGTGTGTGTCTCCGTCTCTGTGTGTGTGTGTCTCCGTCTCTGTGTGTGTGTGTGTCTCCGTCTCTGTGTGTGTGTGTGTGTCTCCGTCTCTGTGTGTGTCTCCGTGTGTGTGTGTGTGTGTGTGTCTCCGTCTCTGTGTGTGTGTGTGTTTCTCCCCGTCTCTGTGTGTGTCAGGTCTGAGGCAGAACGGAGTGCGGCACACAGTGGCAGCTGTGCGGAGAGCTCTAGAGAACACAGCACTGAAAGTGGAGGACATTGAAATGTTTGCTCAGGGTCACGGCATTATTCAGGTACTGAAATGCACACAGGTTCTTAATATGACAATCATTATGTATGTAAACATGTTTCTCTGCTGGCGCAGGTGGAGCGGGCCTTTGACTACCTCATGCAGCACGCCTCACTGCCTACCAGTAGCGTCAGTTTCGCGGTTACTGTAGGCACGCATCGAGGCATCTACCTCAGGGACCCGGTTCAAGTCTCCGCCCCCTCTGATCACGGGGTTGGCATTGAGCCCATCTTTCCTGAAAACACAGGTACACTGAAGAAGCTTCATTGTCACAGTCAGCAGACGTAGAACAGGTGTGAGTGTGTGATCGTGTTGTAAGCTTGTGTGTTTGTCCTTGTCTGTCCTGATGTTTCTCTGCAGAGAATTCCACCCGTATCTCTCTGCAGCTACACCTGGCGCTGGTCTGCAGCGCTGCATGGGTTCACTGCCCCTCGCACCTGGAGCTGATGAATCAGTGCAGACATGTAAATGTGCGGATCGACCCTCAGGGTCTCAGAGAGGGGCTGCATTACACTGAGGCACGTTAGCTTTCATTCATGTGCTCACACACAACTGACACGCTAAGAATGTGTGAACTGATTTCTGCCATGTTTCTGTGATTCAGGTGTGTGGATATGACACCTCGTCTCCTGGTGCTGGTCCGCTCTTCAGAGTTCCCATAACTGTTATAATCCCTGCAAAGTATGTCCAGCGGATCTGTGCTGTATTGATGCATTTTCTTGATTGTGTGTGACGCGTGTTTGTGTGTTATAGAGTGACTGACAGCCACCGTCCGGAGATCACTTTCTCAGATGTGCATTTCAGACCGGGGCAGATTCGCCGTCATTTCATTACTGTCCCTCAGGGGGCGTCGTGGGCTGGTAATATGCTTGGCTTTGCATTACTGTTCAGTTCTTTCATTCTGATTGGTTGATGTATTTTCAGGCGCTTTATATCAAACTAATGCCTAGTAATAGCAGTAATATCAGTTATTCAATGGTTTGATGATGGTTCTTTTGTATCTAAAGATCTGACAGATGTTTGGTTGTCTTCTCTCAAGCACAGTTTCTCCTTTGTGACTCTTTCAGAGATCTCTTTAGTGTCTCACTCTGGAGACGTGTCGTCTAAGTTCGTTCTGCATGCGGTTCATCTGGTGAAGCAGCGAGCATATCGAGCTAATGAGTTTTATAAGTTCTCGTCTCTGCTGGAGAAGGGCTCTCTCACCGAGGCGTTTCCTGTGATGGTACATTAACACTCTCAAATTAAAGTTTACCACAGAAACTTAACACCAGCAAATCAAAGATTACCTTCTGAGAAACAATGAGACTTGAAATTATTCTAGTGGAAACTGGTGCCTTTTGAGAAACGTTTATTCTTTGTTTATTAGGCCGTTGACTAGATGTGTGTTTGTTTGTGCATGTATCAGGCAGGACGCACTTTGGAACTGTGTGTTGCGCGGTGGTGGGCGAGTCTTGGTGATGTCACCGTTGATTATGTAATTTCCTTCCATGGTCTGGTGGTATCACCCTCTCCTCTTCATATTGTGAGTATAAGCGTTCAGATCCTCATCTTCAGGTTTCTGCAGGTGAGCTGTCAGTAGTCTCGGGTGTTTTCTTGTTTCCTAGCACGCATCTGAAGGCATCACTAGTTTTGAAGTTTCCTCTCCATTGAGATATGAAGATGTTTCTCCGACCATTACACTGAAAAACTGGGTTCAGCCCCTCAGGTATCCATACACAGCAACACTTAGAATGACCAACACCTGCATTAAACTGTATTTTTCATGAATCTTCATGTTTATTTCCGTTGCGCGTGTGTGTGTGTTTTCAGGCCTGTCAGTGGTAAAATTAAAGCTCTGGCTGTGAGAGATGTTTTGCCTAACAACAGACAGCTGTACGAGATCGTCCTCACTTATAATTTCCATCAGGTGAGTGTTAAACACACACAGCTGCAGGTGTGTGTGATTTACCTACATATATATATACTCATTCTTACTCAATGAATTATTGATTGATTGAGGTTTTTATTTCTTTGTCTCAGCCCAAGAGTGGTGAGGTGACACCCAGCTGTCCTCTGCTCTGTGAGTTACTATACGAGTCAGAGTTTGACAGTCAGCTGTGGCTACTGTTTGACCAGAACAAGAGATTAATGGGAGCTGGAGACGCCTATCCGCACCAGGTGACGCACACACAGCACATACCCACACCAGGTGAGGCACACAGCAGATCTGGTCAGATTGCGTGAGCGTGTGCTTGTTGTACCGCAGTACTCTCTGAAGCTGGAGAAAGGCGAGTACACGCTGCGTCTGCAGGTGCGTCATGAGCAGCAGAGTGAGCTGGAGCGTTTGAAGGATCTGCCCTTCCTCATATCTCATCGTCTCTCTAACACGCTCTCACTGGACGTTTATGAGACGCACCGCTCTGCCCTGCTGGCCAAGAAGAAGACCAACACCATCACACTGAGCCCTGGAGCTTCACAGCCCTTCTACATCACCTCTCTGCCCGATGACAAGTGAGTGGGAACTTCTGTACACACGTGTGTGTGTCTGTGTGTGTGTGTACACATCTATCTTTGTGAGGGTGTGTAGGAGTGCAATTTTGGTGTGTGTGTTTCATAATGTAAATATGGTGCATGTTTTCCAGGGTCCCGAAAGGTTCTGGTCCAGGTGGATACATCACTGGCTCACTGGTTCTGCCCAAGAGTGAGTTCGGCAAAAAAGCAGTGAGTGTCCAGTAATCTCTTACACTTACTGTATACACTGTCTGAAACTTCACTGGATCTGCTGGTGCTGTTTCACTGAACCCGTCTTCAGCTGTGTGTGAAACAGCGTCTCAGTGACTGCTGTAAATAACTGCTTGTCTCACCCTTCAGCATCAGTGAGAAACAAAATGCTGCCACAAACTATTCTTGGCTGTTTTTTACTCCAGTTGAGATGCTGCTTGGGTTTCAGTTCTAACCCCTCCCTCTGAAAAACAGCTCCTGTGCCCAGTTAACAACAGGGTTTAGAAGAAAGATAAGCTAAAGCTAATGACCGTGTGAAAGTCCTGCATCCTTCCCTCTGTCTCACTGACCCGATGCTGATCCTGACAAAACATGATCCAGTGGAGAAGTTTCTGTGTGTCAGTCTGAATGTTTGAGGTTGAGATGAGCCGTGCAGACAGTCAAATACTGCCTTAGCAGAGGTGTGTGCGCATGTGCGTGTGTGTGTAGTTCTCTCATGTGTGTTATTTTGGTCAGCAGGGTCAAGCATCTGCCAAACGACAAGGAAAGTTTAAAAAGGTACTGAACCTTAGATCCATAAGAACAGAACCACTGAACCCTAATGATATATCAGTTACAGTCACATGATCAGGGGAAACTCTACAGCCCAATGAAACCATCTGAACACACAGACTCACAGAGTGAAAACGCTCATACTGCTCAGTGTACACACACACACACACACACACACACACACACACAGAATCAAAACACTCATACTGCTCAGTGTACACACACACACAATCACACTCACACAATCAGTCTCTTCCTGATGGATCTGAGGGTTTGTGGTTGTTTTGTTTAAGCTTTTAAGTTTCCTCTGTCTCTTTTTTTCCCATTCAGGATATTGTGCCCATCTTTTATCATCTAATTCCTGCTCCCAACAAAACCAAGAATGGAAAAGAGAAGGAGAAGGAAGGAGAGAAGGAGCGCGATGTGAAGGAGGAGTTCTCTGAAGCCATCAGAGATCTGAAGATTCAGTGGATGACCAAGTCAGTGACACGAGCATCTTCCTGCCTGTTGAGTCTCTGTGTGGTGTTAATGTATGACTGCTTGTGTTCAGGTTGGAGAACAGTTCCCTGTATGAGGAGCTGAAGGAGACGTTTCTCACACACCTGCCTCTGCATGTCCAGAGACTCCACCAGCTGGACTCAGAGAAGGTCCATTAAGTTTCTATGCTTTGTGGGAAATATTCCATCCCCTCACACACACTGTTTACAGTTTCAGTAAAGCATCATTTAGGGTCTTTAGTGATCCATTTCCCTTGCGGAGACCGCTGGCATGTAGGATGTAGGTTAACATACATATAGGTATGACTTTCCATCCGTGTGGGTACATTTGGTTGCCACAGTGGCAGAAAAAGAGGAACACACACAAAACTACACTGCTGCTTAAACACACACGCTCACTATGTGATCACTCTTCAATGTGTTGAATTGTTGGGGTGAGGCATGCTGGACTTTTGCTGCTGTTTGTCCTGCAGGAGCGTTTGAAACATCTGCCTGAGATCATAGCAGCTGCTGATACTGTGATGTCACACATTGATCAGACAGCGCTGGCCGTCTACCTCACCATGAAGACAGACCCTCGGCCCGACGCCGCCTCCATTAAGAGGTTCTTGTGTTTCCCACAATTTATTACAACAAACGTAATGAAAGAAAAAATGAAGATCAGCCAGAGAAACACTGATTTGTAGTATTAATTTAATACCTAAATATAAAAGGCTGTGTCGTTTCATTAAAGAGTTGCTGGTTGGTTGCTGGTTGGTGGTTGCTGAACCACCAGACTTGTATAGAGAGCTTTATGTGTGTCACTACTGTGTAAATGTTTGTTTCTACCTGTGACTGAACAGCTATAAACCTGCCTGGTCATTACAAAGCGCACGGCACGTGTTCTTATAGTTGAGTGTTTTGGCAGTGACATGGAGAAGCAGAAATCGTCGCTGCTGGACGCTCTGTGCAGGAAGGGCTGCGCTCTGTCCGATCGGCTCCTGCAGTCTGCCGAGGAGGTGGGTGCTAACGCAGAGGAGGTGGGCAGCTCTGAGGATGACTCGCAGGACCTGCTCAGAGCTCTGATGGACACCTTCTGGGAGGTGCAGAAGTGGGCGGAGCTCATTGATTCAAAGGTGAGACTTAACGCATTGTTTATAGATAAACAGCTTGATTTTTAGTTCTGCCATTTATTTAGTATAACATTTTGCTCCAACCTTTTTAGGTTTTAACATTTTCCTACAAACATGCATTAGCGAATAAAATGTATGGACGGGCCTTGAAATATGCCACAAAAATCATGGAGGACAAGCCCAGCAAAGAAAACTGGAGAAACTGCATACAGGTGAGAGGAGGTGTATGTCAGTGTGAAGCTTCCCAGGTATCTGCCATCTTCACATCCTGCGTTGTTTATTTATTAAAACTGTCTGCTTATATGATGTAATGCTCTCGGTTCTAAAGTATCAAACATTTTTCTATAATTCTTCAGAATACTGTGTATAGTCAGTGCAATAAATATTACACAGACATCTTGTTTCTTTCCATGTTCAGTCAGATAATTGTGACGTGTTGGTGTCACTTCAGAAGTTGTTGTGATGTTGATGTCTTCTACAGTTGATGAAGTATCTGGGCTGGACACACTGTGTCTCGTACGCTGAGAACTCCCTGCCCATCATGTTTCCATCTGACTACACACCATTCTGAAGCGGTACGCCGTAGCACCCCTCCGCACCAGCCTTTCAGGCGTTCGTTTGACTTTAACCGGAAAGACTTTCAGACCCCATCACCGCATCTTGTGGTTTGCTGATCACAGTGCTGGACTAATGGGATATTTCATTTTCACTTTAAAAACATAGATTGTTCATTAAAACTGAGCAGTGGTGAAATGGTCCTGGATGTGGAATGTTTTGTCAGCCAGCAGAAGCACAACATCATAGCTGGAGATTTCTGACACGCTTCTGTATAAAATCCTATTTCATTATTGTAATGCACAGTAACTTAAAGGCAATATAAATTCTGTTTCTTTCAATTTCTTTGTTTTAATGTTTCATCCCAAAACCAAAAGAAAGAAATGTGAGATCAAAATGCTAAAAAAGTCTCTTATGAAACACTGTAATAAAAATCTAGTCTTACCATTTAAACTATTTATTATGTTAATGGGCCCTTATTTTTATGCAAGTAATACATTTTTTCTTTTGATTTTGGGGTGAAATATACACACATTTTTCTTTAGTTTCACCTTTATATGAATCAAATGTATACATGTTTTCAAGTCAACACAGGTGTCGCTTCATGTTTTTTGTCAATCTTGTGGTGTATTGTGTCAAAAAATGATCCATGTTTGGTTTTCTGTGGCTCAGACGTGTGTGCGTGCGTTTTATTTCTTTTATGCATCTTTTACACTTCTGTTATAGTTTGAACAAATATCTCTTGTAAAGAGGAGTGTTTTAATGCAAGGATCGCCAGTGACTTATGTTTATTAAGATATGGTGTCAAAAGGAAAAATACCTCCTGAAATGATGTCGCTTCCTGAGTCAATTTTTTAAACTGTGGGCATCTTTTTTTTTAGGCCTGTGTTCAGATCTTCACATTCTTTTACATTCTTTTAGCATCACCTTTATTAATGGCCTTAATTATAAAGTCCTCAGTCCCGTCAAATACTGAGTTTTTTCAGGACGTTGCATCGCATTCTGTTTAAAAAAAACACATTTCCTTGAATATCTATGCTTATATTCGTGAATGTCTTGTATTTGTATAGTATCAAATGACAACTAGGTAATGCCAATATTTTAAATGCATTTAATTTTGTTGATAGAATATGCAGTTATTTCATAATTCAGTTCAGAAATAACAGCTTATTTTAGTATCACAGTAAATGTCCTGAATAATTAACAGTCTCTGAATAAAGTTCAAATCTGAAACTGAATGTTTTGTTCATTTTTGGAGGCTTGATTTGATTAACCTAAATTAATAGCTAATTATATAGCTACAAATATAGCAGAAGTTACTTGTTTAATGGTTTTCCATGTTCATATGCAAATCATAAATCGTTGTAATTAAATTAGGGACCCTTAAATTCTGTGTTTATTATTATTATTCTCCCGCTTTGATCGCACTTTTGAGGGTATTAACATGCTCGAAAACACCAGGTTTTGCAC
>JBAJNP010011721.1:0-14361 GCA_036877545.1 Yasuhikotakia modesta | reverse complement strand
TCGTGCTCGCGCTCGCGTGGATGTTTGTCCGGCCGCCGCTGCTGGAGATCCGGCGCGTTACTCTCGGGGTTTTACGGTCTGCGGATGAAGGTGAGCGTCTCTCCCGCGATGTGATGTTTGTTACCTGAGGAGTAACTCGCGTCTTCACCAGAACCGAGATGTTTCTCTGGTTCTTCTCGATGAGGCTCGTGCCTCTCGTTCAGTTCATCTGCTGCGGCAGAAAGTTTTGCTGCTGGGCTGTAACTTTGAGAAGTTCAGCTGCTGTGATGGACGTGTGTGACATTAACACACGCTGTGTTCAGTACGTGTGTGTTTGTGTTCGTGTTGGGAGAAGATGTGCAAAGATCATCTGATCATCTTCTGACGTGTTTCTACAAAGAATGAAAGTTTAGGACCGATTCCAGATGTTTAACCTGTTATTTGTATTGCAGTAAAAATATTGCACAACGTGTCTCCAGCTTTGATTTATAGTGTTAATGGGAGTGTTATGAAATCTTCTGTCTCCTGCAGATGTTGAGCTGTGTTCAGACAGAACTGAGCATCAGACTTCAGTAGGAGCTCCATTCACTCACACTGAAGGTAAGAACTTCCAGAAACACAAACACCTTTTCAGCATTTATGATGTTTAATGGTCATGATTATGGTTTAAATGTAAATGGCTTAATTTAAAAGAATGAGTTTGTGGTACTTTATTGATTTGTAACAGTTTTTAGGTGTATTTGATATATTTGATGGACACACACTCACCTGTACTGAAGTTTATTTTCTCCATCAGTGTTTTTTGAACACCACTGGAGACTGTACACTATACACCAGTTACTAGCATTGCCTCTTCCTGGACAACTAGTTAATCTGGATTTTTGCAGATGTGTTTTGTGGAGTGTTGGATGAAGTTTGTGTTGACATTGGTGTAGATGAGATTGGGTCAGAGAGGAGCTGGAGCGGCTGAGATCAGATGTGTTGTCAGCACACAGATGTGTGAAACGTCCGTTCAGACACTATCTCATCTTTCTTTGGCTTTCCAGTGAATTTGTGTTGAATCTCAGCAGGTTGATGCCGGTGCTGTGGGTTTTGGTGTGTCTGATTCATTGGAGGGTGTCAGCCGGGGCTGTTATCGAGTCTCGCTGGCTACAGGAGTCGTTTATGGTGGGGTGTAATGAGAGAAACCTTACAGACGACGTGTGTTTTGGGTGGGATTTTAAAAGCCTGTGTGTGGGAAAGTGCTCATTTTCTCCACCGTGTGTCTGTGTGGTCTGGTTTTGGCGGCTGTAGGTTGTTTGAATTAAACCCAGTGGGCTGGTGCTGTTTTACTGGTTATATTTCACTGCGGCAAAATAAGCGTTCACAATGCTGCGCTGTGTGCTGCCTGGCTGCATCTGCAGTGGAGGTTCTGCTGACATCACACAGCCCGGCAGGTTCTGAGGTCATCTCCAACCGTCGCCTGACGTGTGTGTGGAGTTACTGCAGAAACATCACACCGTTATCGCTGCTGTGATATAATAACATGTAAACTCAGTTGCACAAAAGTGAACGTTCATTTCAAAAAACTATTTACTTAAATTGAAAATGTAGACGTTGCTCTGATGATCTGATGATGAGTTTGTCGTCATGTTGAATCAGTTTATCACGTTAAGCCAGTAATCTCAAAACTGTTAGTGTCCCGTGTTTCCTCAGGTGAGATGTTTGCATCAGCGCTGGGCGGCTGACAGTGCTGAACACTGACTCTTTGTGTCCGTGTGAAGGATCTGTTGTACCGCGTCGCTCTGCTCCGAATCGACGTGCCCCAGGGGCTTCTGAGAGAATTTAACAAGCTTCTGATGTTGGGGCAGAATGGGGCTGTGTGAGATTTTTCAAGAAGGTAAATTTGCAGTCTAGAGTGGTGGAGGTCAGAAGTCAGAGTTTGAATAATCACACCAGCATCAGCATGCAGGACCATTTACAGAAAAATGAAGAGCTGGTTGTTAAAGGTTGTTACACTCGATTCTTCTGTCTGCAGGCTGCCTGTATTAGCTGACCTCTGACCCTGCCTTCCGCTCTCATAATTGCAGGAAGTGAGAGCAGGGGATTGTGGGTAAGCATTAATGAACAGAGAGGTGGTCGTGCTGTTGAGGGGGATTTTAAAGAAAACAGTGTGAGTGAAGTGTTCAGTCTCTAATATGTGTTCAGTCAGTGTTTGTAAATGTAACATGAGCTGAAATGTGCTGAAACTGCTTAAGATGCGAGTAGCTTGGTGGGGTTAACCTGGTGGGCTTATTGTTTACTTTCTCTGTTTCTAAGTCTGTGTGATATTTGGGCTCAGGGCATCACTGGTGTGTGTGTGTGCGTGTGTGTGAGTGTGTGTGAGTGTGTTTGTGCAGTTCTGCAGATGAGGGACACAGAAGGTTCACACAGATGATGTGAGTTATGATCAGTGTTTTCAGGCTGCACACATCTGTGACTGCAGGAGATTTACAGCCGCTCTGTCTTTGATATCACACGAGAATGACCTGCGCAGAAGGAACCCATTCAGCACCAATGCAAACTCCTCCATTACTGTCTCATTGTGTGTGTGTGTGTGTGTGTCATCAGCGCTTTATGAAGTGTTTGATGGAGATGTTCTCAGCAAACGTTTTAAAGATTGCCAGTAAGTGTGTGTATCTGTGTGTGTGTGTGTGTGTATGGTGTGTGTGTGTTCGAGGCTCTGTGCTCCATTAAGACACCATCAAAGCACAGATGCATTATGGGAGCTGTGTTCTGCTCAGTGATCAGTTTAAACAGAAGGTGATGTTCAGAGAGAGACATCAGACCACAAACAGCAGATCTGTTGAACGGTTCTGATTCCACCTGATGATTGTTGTCTCTTAATGAACAGTTACTTCTTTTGACTTCAGATGTATATAGTGCAAATAATTACTTTTGTATTTATATTTAATGCACTTATTAATTTAAAATGTGTGTGTGACTTTTGCTGTCCTTTCCAAGACCAGTGCAATCTCCCTCCCTCTCTCTCTCTCTCTCTCTCTCTCACACAGTGAGGTTTTGGGTTTCACAGTTTTGTTCAGGTATGTGTTTATATTATGAAGGGAACCACATATATCACACATCCACCCTTGTCCCTGTTGTCAGCTTCCGTGACGACACACACACACACACACACACACACACACACACACTCTCTCTCAGCTTTAGTGTCTGTCCTTAAATCTGTCCATTCATCAGAGGATTAAAGCTCAGACTGTGTGGAGATCTTCAGAGGAGCAGCTGCTCACACATGAATCCAGCAGCTCAGAGAAGATCTGATGGCCTCTGAAGATCTCTGATGGATCTTCAGTCTCTTGTCCAGTTTGCCTTTTATTATTTCTTCATAAAATCAGAGTTTTATTTACAGAATGAGTGTTGAAGGACACAATGAAAGTGTGTTTGGTAAAGCGATGTTTTAAAGTGGTTTAGAGTAACACACAGACACATCTTGCCCAAGAATTGAGGGTTATAAAAGGTTATAAAAGAGTGTAGCAGAGATCAGGACATGTGGTGGGTTCAGAAGATGTCGGGAATCTCAAACATTTGTCTGTGTTTTGGAAGCGTTGCAGTTGTGATGTTTATCCTCTGCTGCCATCCTGTTCCACTTTGAGTGAAGCTCAGGGCTTCTGAAGCTCCTGTAGATGTGAGAGGTGATATTCAATCTGTTTAGTGTGAACGGATGAGAAGAAAAGAGCTGGTGAATTAGTTCAAGCTGCAGGCCGGTGAGACGTCCGTCCGGAACGTCTTAGAATCCCGGAGAGACGAGCCGAGTGGCTCCCATTAGAGGAAGAGGAAGTGTGTGGAGAGAGGCTGAAATCTCATTTCTCCAGCTCTGGGAGTCGTAATGAGATTGAGATGAGATGAACAGATGAGTCAGACATCTCACAGCACACACACCCACAGAAACTCTCACAGCCACACAATCCAATTGGTTTTAATGTGTTTCAGGCGAGGAAACATGTCTGAATGGACAAAAACAGAGTTTTGATAGTGATGTCACTTTTATTTTCATAGTGATGTCACTTTTATTTTCATAGTGATGTCACTTTTTCACTGACACACAGCACTACTGAAAAATTATAGTAGTATTCAAATTTAATATGCATTTATTTAATTTTAAATGTTTATTTATTGACACCACTTTTTTGTGTGTAATGTTTTGTAATTGCATGACTTACTATGGTGAAGAGTAATGTTTACTATGGCGAGGGGTGTGTGTGGGCTGTAATCAGTGTTGAGTGTTCAGTGCTGTTAACAGCAGAATTAAAGTGATCCATATCCAGAGACTTATTGATCCATAAATCAGTCCATTAACAGCAGAGGTCCAGCCTCAGAGCTGCACATCTCCTCACACGTGTCTTCATTCATCTGCAAAAGTTCTTGTGGATGGTGAAGGACCTGAAACATCTCCAGCGGTTTCTTCTGTGGAGACTGAAGCTCAAGTTTCTCTCCATCTGTCCCAGAGGTACCTGTGCTGTTTAACCTCAGTTAGATACACTGCCATTCAAATCCCGATGATGAGACCTGAGTGTTTAGGACGGTTGCGTTACCCAGCTAACAGGAAATGTTCTCAGAATATATGCTAATGTTCTTTAACGTTATACAGAAATGCTATTCTCAAGTTGTTAGTGTGACTTTTTTACTTTAAAATATTTGTAATGTTTTTGTTACTTAATAAAAATGTTAGGAAACTTTTTTATAAGCTGAAGTTGTTATCTGGGAACCTGCAGCTGTAGTTCCAACATTACTGATGGCAGACAACAGGAAACTGTTTCAGAGGTGATATTACATTTAGAAATAAGATTACAGAGACACACATTCAGCTGTATGTGATGTGATTATTATTTACAGCGTGAGATTATAAGAGCTTCTGTTCTGTAGAGTCTTCATGCCTGTTGTGTTTCTAGTCTTTGCTGGAGTCACACAAAAACTGCTAGAATGCCAAGAATCCTGGTGTTAAAGTTCACACTCTATATCCATCTGTGACTGGATGTCAGGAAAATGGAAGACAGCTGTGTGTGTGTGTGTTACTTGTTGACCAGCAGTTGTGTGTATTGATGTTGTGTAAATTGTGTAGATACCATACAGACGTGTCAGGTTGTTGACTTCAAGCTCGAGTGTGTATGTGTGTGTGTATGGTGGAGTGTGTGCTCACTCAGGTGGTGGACAGGTAGCTCCAGATGTTTGTGTTTTGCTGCGTCACTGCTGTACATCTGCAGGTTTGTGTGAAGTTTCCTGTGAGTCTCTCTGAGCTCTTAGAGGAACATGAACTGCTCAGTCTGTTTACAGAAACTGTCAGAGAACCCATCTGCCAAAGCTCCACATTCAGAAACATCTCAGCCTGCAGTTTCTTCTGATTTCTGGCAGATGGCCTTTTTTCCACTTCAGAAGGTCTCCTCAGAACAGCTCAGGGCAGAGCTGCGTTTACTTTGGAGTGCTTTTGGTCATGTTCTGTGGATCAGTTCTTCAGAATATTCTGGGACCAGTGGAGAGTTTGGTTGAATTTCCTCTTAGAAATGTATCTGACTTCTGGAGTCTTCAGAACTCAGAGCGTCCGCTACGCTGGATGAGTTTGTAACACAAGCCTGTGTTCCTTCTCTGAGCGGTTTTGACAGGAATGCCGTTCGGATCCTGAGGGAAAAAGGAAAACCAGATGAGATATGATGTTTCATACACACATCATCAATCCAGAGTTGTGATGAGAGATTTAAATGTGTTTCACATGTGTTGTATGTTTGGAAGGACATGAAAGGCATCATTCAGTGATCATGTCTGATGTGAGTGATCAGATCATGTCTGAGCTGTGCGTGTGATCGGACTCTCGTGATGGTCGTGACCTTCAGATATTTGCATAATTCAGATTGGATCACTGACACACCTACATGTGTCCAGGCTTGTAGTGGCTGATTAGGAGCCCAGATGTTTGCATTTCCTGGAACATGAACGACCCTCAAAAATCTGCATGGTTAGACCTCACTAACATCTGTGTTGTGTTGAGAAGATATTTCTTCTCTATGTATTATTATTTTCAAGCAGAGGAGCAATTATTTTAATTCGAGTAGATTTATAAATGTTTCACTTATGAGGTTGAAAGTTTATTTTATCATCCAGCACTAAATTTAGAAACCCTCAGTAAAAGGTGAGGTCATCACCTGTTTCTCCTGGTCCAGAGGCTTGAGTCTCACTGAGGTTTGATGTTTGTGTCGGACTCTGGGACGGTAACTGCATCTGTATTGGTTCTTCATCAGATGACACATTATCAGTCAGTAAGTGACACATGACGTTTATTGATGTTACACGCAGGTTAAACAGAGCTGGAATGCATGGCAGGTTTCAGCACATTGTCAGGATCAGGAAGCCAGCCAACACAAATTAGCGTTCAGGATTTTTCTAGATCACTTCTGGAAGTCTCTGTTGGGTTTCCTCTGTGAGGGGTTTTGCAGGAGTTGTCGGTATCGCTGTCAGAGATGTTCAGTGATGTTTGCTGTTTTATTCTGACCGTAATTTGTGCGTCTTGGCTCAGGCTCACCTCAGACCAGCAGAACAGCTGAACAAATATACGAATGAATTCATTTCAGTATCAAAACTTGCTTCAAGGCAATGGCCAAACAAAACACAGTGTCCCCTTGTCAGAAATGCATGATATATTTGGCAGAGACATACTTTACTTTTCCTCTTAAAGGAATAGCTTGTCCAAAAAAAAGAAACATTCTGTCATTTACTCAAACCTGAAACAAAACAACAAAAACTTTAGACTACAAGACTTGTGTGCTGTATTCTTTTAAAGTCCTATCGTAGCTTTTCTGGTGTCAAAAATACAACAGAATTAAGAGGAATGTTAGAACCAGTGGGGTTTAAAAGTTACAGAAGTTACATTTTACAGATGTTGTGTTTTAATGCCCCACTGATTTTTCTAACAGAGCTGTAATTGCCACAGTGTGACAGCAGAGAGGTCGCCCTGTTTGTGTCCGAGGTTCATAGTGCTTCAGCTCTCTCACAATATCACGTTTTGTTAAGTTATTTCCCTCAACATTTATTTAAAAGAGCGTTGAGTAAGACTGAACATGGTTTATTGTGTTAGGAAAGACGTGCTGAACTCAGGCCGCAGTGACACACTCTGTGTATATTGATAATGTATATACAGTAATGATAATAATGTACAGTATGTTCTGTGTACAGTAAACTGTTGAGCGGCCCTGTGAGATATACAGACAGTGTTTGACTGATTTTACACACCAATAAAACTTTTTTGAAAGACAGAAAATATCACAGACCACTGGAGCAGAACTTGTTTAAAATATAATTTTCAGAAATAGCACTTTATATTTCCCACATTTTAGTGGTTTTGCTGTGTGTCTGTTTGCAGTGTAAGACAGGTTTACTGCAGTGATGAATGCGTGTTAGTGTTGCTGGCGTTTCAGTTTGTACTGTAACCTGTTTTCTATCCAGATGTACTGTACTGTACTTTACTGTACTTTCCTCTGCCAGACACCTTTGTTAGCTTTTATAAATCCTGCATACAGAAATAAATGTGAGGCTGTGGTTTCTACAGCTCGGAGAGAAACTGAGGATGGCTACAGAGTGTGTAATAATGCAGCAGAGATTCTCTCCTGTATGTGTTTGTTTTGAATGGGATTTGTGTGTGCAGCTGTTTTCTTGACTTCCACCAAACGCAGCTCCAGTAGTTCATGTGTTTTCTAAAGATCAGCTTCATTTATTGAGAAATCTGTCTGAGTGTTGAGTTCAGACTGCAGGAAATGACAGGAGAAACTAGCTGTCGCTCTCACTGACTAGTCCCACATCTAAACGATGTGAATATATTTGAATATTTATATTAATATTTATCTGGAAATAAAATAACATGTTTATCAATATATTATAGTCATGATGTATCAGAAGTGTGAGCGGTAAGAGTTTTGCTCTGGTGTTGTGAAACTCTCCTGAGGATGATGCTGGTGTAGGTGTCTGATGTTTGAGGTCTTCAGCTCCATCATCAGTCCAGCAGACCTTCAGTCCAGCAGACCTTCAGAAATGTTGCTCAAAAGCCTCAAAAGTAAAAATGAGTGAAACTCCAAGAGTTTTAAAAACAAGTGGAGGGATTTAATGACACATACCTGGAGAACTTACAGCATGGAAAATCTCTCAGCAGCCGTCGCCCACGCCCGGCGTCCGACCTGGAGCTCGTCCAGCTCAGAGAAACAACACTAATAATATTAATAATGTGGAGTCTCAGTATTCACACCTGTCACAGCACTGCGCAGTCATCAATCACTCACTGCCGTCCGTCACACACGCGCTCAGGCCTCAGTGTTGTTGTAGGGCTGCTGCAGACTGCGGTGTGGGAGAGATTTAAATCACATGGAAAGAAATGTGATTTGTGTTAATCTGTTATGAGGTGTAGTAATTGATTCTGAATGTCAGCAGGTAACTCGTCTGTCTCGGTTTGTTCTGCAGATGTGAATGAGAAGCAACAGAGAAAAGCACTATTCACACGTCAGTTTATTTCTCAGTGTTAAATTTAACACTGTTTGCTCTTCAGTGTGATGGTCTCTGCTGCTGTAGTCCGGTGTCGTCCACCGCTGCAGAACTTTCTCTTGTTCTGTGGGAGTTGTATTGTTCAGAGTGGCCGTTTATTCACAGTTAGACTGATGGTCCAGCTGTCTTTAGCTCAGTGCAGCGCTTGCTCTAGTGGATCTGTCAGAGGCTTTGTTTTATTATCTGTAATTTTGGCCTTTGCTCATGGTGATATGGACACTGGACCTGTGGGGTAATCAGAGAGGTTTGGAGAGGCTTTGAAGCTCTGTTATTTTGGATGAAGATCTTCAGTGCCATGATCGCAAGCCCATCAAGAGGGACGTGGGGTCAGGATAGGTCACTCTTTTCTCAGATGCTTTGACATCTGAGCCGCTGAGGAGCGTTGAGTCGTAGAACACCTCTCAGGGAGAGGACCTTCTCAGATCTCAGAAACATAAATTAACTGTGAAGTCTGGAGACATCTCGGCCTGGAGAACACGAGCAGTTTTTAAACTGCAGAGTCTCGGTTGAAAATCCTGGTTGGAGTTTCTGAACATTGTGTCATGGTAAATAAATGGAAAGCGGTCGGGGGAGAATTGCAGGACAAACAAAGCGTCTGGACACCCTGCTGGAGGTGCCAGAGCCGAGCTCTCATAAAGGGAGTTTGTGTCTTAAATCTCACCACTGCCGCCCAGTTCATGTCTGCAGTGCCTCTAATTAACAGTGGAAAATGAATTTGAAATATTATTGAATGACAGCTTCAGTATGGAAATGTGTACCAGCTGTGTTTTTTTTAGTATCCATGAATTGGACATTAACACTAGCCCAGCAGTTACCACTAGACTGGAGTTCCCCAGTTTTTAATTTTTCCCTAGTTAGTGTTCATTATGATTGCAGCCAGTAATTCTTTACAGTGTTTCACGTGAAACAGCAGGTTTGTGTGTGAAAGTTTTATCTCATCTGTTGCATCACACAGTTCAGCTGAATCACATCATATTTCTAATATCTCAGACAAACTGTAAGACAGTCAAACCAACCAAACATGACATGAGATTAAAATGTTGTTTTCATGAGGTTTAGGACAGAAGCAGTGAAGTCTCAGTGAGGTAAGTGTTTGTGTTGAGGCTGACACTGTTTGGAGGGAGAGCCGTGTCGTGAGGCGTGAGGCTGGTTTGTGGACGTACAGTGGTTGTGTTTACAGTTAGTGTGTTTTTATAGAAGCAGTGAGATCACAATCAGGAACAGCTGTTGCTTTGTAAACACATTAACTCTGGTAATTGGTGAACGTTGATTTTGGGTTTCCAGTATGATTCTCACAGTAGCCTGATGTTCATGATGTCACACGCTTTGTGTTTGTCTTCTGTTGTGGGTCAGAACTCACAGATGCTGATATAAAGAAAACAAGTCTCTCTCTCTCTCTCTCTTTCTCTCAGTGGTTCTGCTGGTGTGATGTTGTAGGTAAGGAGGAGTGGAGTTTAAGTACTGCTGTACAGCAGGGGTTCTGACCCGGTTCTGACCCAGAGAGGAAGTCACGCCCTGCTAATTATTTTCATCAGTCGTGCTGTGAGATGCTTATGTGAGATCCAGTGGTCTGTCTGTCTGTCCCGTGAGGAGAGCGGCTTCAGGACATAAAGACACAGGTCAGGAGGCTGGAGGTCTCGGTCAGGTGGTCAGATGTTGTTGTGCTGAAGTGTGTCCAGCTTTTCAGGGTTCAACACGTTTCTTTTAATATCTGCGTCTGTCTCACCCATGAGTGACTTCCTTGTTCTTTGATCCTGATAAATTCTCTCTGGCATAAGAGAAACATTTTGCTCCGCTCTGATCTCTCAGTGTGACGACTGCTTGGAAATTTGTGACTTTGCTTTGAAGGCTGTCCAGATGATCATTTTTCACTTTAGAAGATTGACCAATTTGATGCCTTGTTTGAGCATAAACGGCTGAATGGTGTTATTATCAGAAAGAGGCTCTGTGTATTGAGTGTTATGATTACATGATAATATTTCAGAATGTTGTTTTTTATGTACAGTACATGTGTGGTTTAAATATCTCCAGTCTTATAATGGTGTTCTGTAAAACAGCACATCACAGATCTGCTCTGACAGGTTACAGACAGCAGAAACCAGTGTTTAATAACACATGATAAAATCAAACAGAGCGTATCATTGTGCATGACTGAGGTAGCAAAATAAATAGTCATATTAACTTTCAAACAGGAAGAGAAACTCTTTCCATATGTTTGTTCTGTTCATCCAGTGAATTTCTACAGTATTTGGCTCAGATCTGTCACGTTCTGCTAGTTGCAGTAAACAAATTAGACAAATGTCAACATAAAGTTTCAGTTGTGACCTCAATTTCACTAAATAAACCTCAGAAGAAATTTTAATGAGAATAATTTGTTTGCTTCTAGCCAGTAAATAATTTGGGTCTTACTTTTAAAGACATGAATATTTTATTCTGGCTCTACATAAATGTGTGTGTGTGTGTGTGTGTGTGCGCGCATATGTACTGTCAGTTTATGTGAGTTTATAGACCGTTCAGAGTGACTCATGACCCTCTTTAGCGCTAATATTAGCAGGATGCAGCTTAAGCCCTGACAAATAAACTCCTTCTGTGATGTGAAATAAACACACTGAGTGCAGGTTTGTTTGGAGAGACTGCAGGTCAGATCACATGTGAAGCTCTGGACTCATCACGTATAATGTCCTCAGTTTCACACGACTTACAGAAAGACAGATAGACACACAGATAGACACACACACACACTCACACACACAGATAGACACACACACACACTCACACACAGAAAGACACACACACACACACACACTGTCAGGTCTGGTTTGTGCGCTGGATGTGTGTGAATGAAGGGATTTGGCAGTAATCCTTCCTCGATCGCAACACAATCACAGTCTCTAACGTTTCCTCACCTGAGATCTGTTATGTCACAACACAATTACTGTCACATGATCAAACACGAGACACGATCGCGTCTCAGGTGAACGTGATGTGTTGGGTTGCAGCACACGTTTGTTCCATTAAGTAACAAAAAAGAATTTTTTGGGGAAATTTATTCTTTATTAAATAAAGAAATTTATTTAACCAAGTAAAGCTTATTAACATTAATTTAAGAACGTGTTGAATTAATCTCCCGTCAGACAGTAACGTAATATGTGTGAGCGCTGGTGTGTTTGTGTGACGCGCTGAACACACTCACCTGAGCCTCATCTTCTGTGTCTGATACAGCTACTGATCTTACATATGAACAAATACAATTAATACTTCATATAACACAGAAATACATATACCTCTGTATATATTAGTTTGTATCTATGTATCTGTTGTGTATACAATCAGTTGATTGTGTTTAGAAAGTATTTGTTTTTACAAAACATTGTTTTTTCAGTCATTTAAATTAGACCTTTAAAAACTTTACAATTTAAAAATATTTGCTTTATATTGCAGTAATGATTTTTTGTGTTGAAGATTCTTGTCTTGATAATGTTAATGGGACAGTTATATGAGAACAGCTGTAACATCATGCCTGAGGTTCTGCTGTGGTTCTTGTTGTGTTTGTTTGTACTCTGACCCGACACTGATGGCTCTTTCAAACACACCTGTAAGTCTTGAATGTTTTGTCATGCGGGTGGATTAGCCGGACAGATCCAGTGTGAGGGCTTTTGTGTGAAAGTATTTTGCCATTATTCTAGCAGAAGTCTCCTGTTACAGGTAAACACAGCTCTGTCTCACCTCCTTTGTGGAGCAGCGAGGAGAAGCCCGACTCCACTCAGGTGGGCCGTCAAAAGGAGCTTTCAGCAGCTGCGGATCTGATGCTGGTGTTTAGCACACGGATGCATGAGGAGAATTAGACGGTGATTGTGCTGAAATGTTTTGGCTGTGAAACTCCTGCTGTGATGTCTGATGGCAGGAGAGATTTGTGATCAGAGCTCCGCAGTGACAGACACTCGCTGCAGCAGATCCACGCTAATTTGCAGGAGATCTGAGAGCTGGAGAGACTGCGGGTGGGAGGTGAACTTCAGCGCAGAGGGGAGAATAGGTGGAGACAGAGCTGCGTGGAGAGCTGACAGCTTGATTGCATTCTCGCTTTGTTCCGTGAAATCACAGTTGCAGCAGATGCAGCCAAACTCTCAACAGCTGTGCAGCTTTCCTGTGATCACCGCTTACAGAGACCGCTGGGCCCCTGATACACGCATGCGCACACACACATGCATGCATATAAAGTTATGTGTGAGAGGTAACAATGTCTTTTTCTTTTTTTAATAATAGAATGGGTCATCAGCACACAATCTCTCACATTTGTTCTGTTTTATGGACTGAAGGTTTGGTGTTTTTACAGCTCTGACTGAATGCAGAAAATTGGATGTGTATGTGGAAACTCTTAACAAATATTCTATTATTGCGTTCGTCCTAATGTTGGCTGTTGAACCCTAAATATTTTAATTGTGTGCAGTATATGTTCAGAAATAGCAGCAGTGTGGAGTTTTAGTTGCCCGTAGGGGACACTGTGTGTGTGTGTGTGTGTGGACGGGGGTTGCAGTGGCTCTCCTTCACCCTCATGTGTTCTTGATTAGTTCCAGCACACCAGAGCAGTGGCAAACCCTCCAGAAAATATGCAGCTGTCTGTGTGCCACCCGTCGCAGTTAATGCGCAGAATGTCAGGATGACCACGTACTCGCAGCATTCCTGCGTCCACACATCAACTGGATCAGATGCATGTTAGAATTAACTGGTTTTGTTGTTTCTAGTTTGCTGCGGCAAAAGTATATTTCCAGCACTAACAAGAACAACTTTTTGAGATCAGTGATCACTTTCATCGAGTTATTCTAAAACAAACTTCACTGAGAAGAGATCAGTGCAGCACTTCGATGTGTAATAAAATGTTTAGTAGTTTAGTAGTTTGAACTGTAAATTTCTTCTGAAAGCAATGAAAATTAATGGCAAAAATTAAACACTTAGATTACAAGATTAAAAACACTTACTCATTCTCTGTTTAATGAACACATACAGATGTTTATGGTGTGAGCTCTTTTAAACTGGAGCTGTGTTGTTGAGGTTGGTTTGTACAGGACACAGAAGGGTTTGACTGACATCATTAGTGGCTGTTTCAGTAATCAGAGATCACAACACACACTTTCATGCGTGTCGCATTAATCCTGCAAATTGTATAATTACAGGCCTCTGAGGCTGTGTGAGGCTGTGTGAGGCTGTGTGAGGCTGTGTGAGGCTGTGTGAGACTTCGATTACACACATCATTGAGAGGAACTGAAACAAGAAGATGAGATGTACAAACTGTTTCAAGAATGTGTCTTTATGTCTGTTTTGGTGTCAGTATGAACACTAATTTATACTTTCACATGTTACTGGTTTGTGCGACTGACAGGAGTATATTTCTCAGATTCTGTGGTTTGTGGAGATGTGTGTTGTTCTGACTTTTTTACTTGGCAGAGTTTAGAATCTATTTGGAGTGATCAGACATAATCATCAGACATAATCAGACATAAGTGACCCTAGTGACTGCACAGCTGTGCTGTAAAGAGCATCTAACACACCCTAGCAACCACCCGGCAATGTGCTACCAAATACTCAAAACACATTAGAAACCGCATCTCTCTCTCTCTCTCTCTCTCTCTCTCTCTCGTTCTTGTTGTGACATTATAATCCTCTCACAATAATCACACACACACCTTGTCATTCAGTCAGCATGAGGTGTTTCATGTTTTGAGACATTAGGGTTAGGTATCAGCCTGTCACAGTCTTGTAGTCACTTTTAAGAGGTCATTTGTTACCTTTTTTGAAGAAGATTAGCACAAGATTACTGTACTTACTGTA
>JBAJNP010011720.1:0-14362 GCA_036877545.1 Yasuhikotakia modesta | reverse complement strand
TTTGACTATATCTAAATTCTCGCTATTCATGAAGTTTTAAATCTAGCTATGATTGCTCAAACTCAAAAATTTCTTTGACACAAAAAATACAAGTGTATAGTTGTTGGTTTGTTAAAAGCAAAACACCTCTTGAATCTGACAATATGTAACGTTCTGGTTGTCTTTTGTTTTGGTTTGGCCCTGTTTTGCACACCAGTTTTTGTGTTTTGGTTTGTCCCTACTGTGTATTTATATGAGTTCTTGTCTTCTTGTCTTTGTCGGCTGTTGAATGTTACCTGGTGTTTGTTGTGACTACCCTGGATTAAATCATTTGCATTGTGGAATATACTCATGTGTATATAGACATAAAAGACTGTGTCATAAACAAGATATGATATGATACGATCCTGAGAAAAACAAGGGTCTGAGGCTGTTTCATGGCATATGGAGTATTTATCACAGTGGATATTTTGTACACATCGAAATACTTGCATGCAATCTTCTAACATATTTTATGACTATTTTTCTATAGCAATAATTCTATATAGGAATATTAATATATATAGGAACTTTACTTAGACCACACAGTTTACTAAAACAATACTAATTGTAGGTGTTGATCCCAATAACCCACAAATGAATAGGTTGAATATAACATTTTAAGCATAAGGCAGTTTCTATGAATAAAATGTATTTAATTCTGAAGTATTACCTGGGTGAATCTCACAAACATGGGTCATATTTTACCCAACAATCAGAAAAAAGATTAATTTGCATGAAAATGTACCATTTTTTAATTAAAATCATTGTAACAAGAAAAGGGTGATGGGGATCAGGGGATCTAATGACAGAAACACTTGTGTGATCTTTCAGTGAATATGTGACCCTTTAAGGTTTGTTTTTCTCTGGAAGTTCTGCAGGTTTCATGTCTCCACATCTGAAGCGCTGGCTGAGCTCAGCAGACAGAACAGAGCAGCAGGACTTCTGTAAGAAAACATCATCTTAAATCATACGGTCACATTTATTTTTAGTTTCAGTGCTTTCATTTCACAAGTATTCTCTCATTTCTTCTTGTGTTATAAATCTTATGTTATACCTGCCATAAACAATAGGTGGTGTACAGATTAAATGAATGACCATCATTTCTCTGTGACTGGTGGTCCAGTGTGGGGAGTAAGTGTCCCGCTCACCTGCTCACATCTGGCAGTGGTGTGTGATTTGGCTGCCAGTTCCATCAGAGCGATGAGCAGCCCCAGTCCCAGACCGAGTGCCAGGAACAGGAAGAGTCCCTTCAGGCTGCTGGCCTTCAGCAGAGCTCTCCTGTCCTGTTTAACCACACAGCTGCTCGCCCACCATTTCCTGTGGAAATAATCCAGCTCACCTGACTCACTGAGACGCAGAATGCCAATGCTCAGGTTCTTTATCAGAGGAGATCCTGAGGAAACACATAGCAAGACTGTCAGTGTCCCGTTCACACCAAGAATCATAACTTTAATAACAAATACAGCAGCAATTATGGGGTCAAGCCACTAAGAAGAATACCTGTTAACATTATTTTTTAAAAACATAGGCTTAAAAACATTGAGCAAATCGAAAAAAAAGTGTGTTTTTAAAAGAACTCAAAATGGCAGAAAGGATGTACAGTCACTCAATTTAGCATTGTGGCACTCAACACAAGCCAGGGAAATTTTTTGTAAAATATTTTACAACACTTTTCACAGAAGTTCCAGCTTTGGCTACTAGAATGCATATGGAAGAGCACTAAAAAGACATGGGGACATGTTTGCATGTGAAGAACACTGTGCTGTACCTAAAGGTGTTGCGATGACGTAGTCCCTCCTGCCAATGATTTCTGGGGATCGTGTCAGGTTACAGTGTCTGGCCACTGCAAGGTCGAGGAACACTGACTCGGCAATGAAGGCATAATTTCCATCCTGAGCCCTGCGGATGCCTTCCTCCGCACTAAGGGAATAGCTCTGTGCTTTCTTGATATGCTCATATATTCTGTGGTATGTGGGATTGTTTGAGTTCTGCTTAAAAACACATAACAGTCATACAGCTGACATCTGGTCTTTTGCTATGTTACTGATTATGTTTTTTAGAAACATATTGCTGATGAAATCTCTGTCTCAGAATATAACCACAATCAAAGCTCTAATGACCTGAATATTGATAATACAAGTAAAGTGGAATTAAAGAGGGTGTTCTTATTTCTTCTTGTGTTATAAATCTACAGCGCAGCCCTTTACTTAACACTGGTGCACTTACCTCTATTAAAACATTAAGTAAGTCCCTGTGAGGCTGCAGCGTCTGTTGAATATACTGTACCTGTCTATACTGTATGTTGACATTTTTTCTTTGTAGAAACATCTGTCTTTTACATGACACAATTGTCTTACAAAAAAATACATAAATACAAATATAAATGTTGAATGTGAGGACTGGCCATGCTCATTGAGCTCTGACTCACCCTGAAAAAGGCAAAAGAGGAGGAGTCTTTAATGGTACCGTACTCAAGTACGTTTTGATTGGCTAAGTCTTCAAAGTTGTTGATTGACAGCTGCTGGTCATCTGAATGCAGCCATAAGCTGAGGTTGGCAAAGTAACAGGCCAGCAGCACTAATGAGAAGAGCCACCAGATGGCAGTGATGACACGTCCCGAGACAGACCTGGGGTGCGGCCCGGCACCTGCGCACATGCAACACCTTTCATTTAAAGCAATTTCATGCAAAAGTGGTTGAAAGAAATGCGTTTGAAACAGGCAGTGCCAGTAACTGAGCAGTCTTGCCCATCCAAACCCGAATTTAAGCTGTTTTTTGTCCCAGCAGGACTGAATTGATCAATTAAGTTTCTGTTGCATTGTTTCTATTAGTCTGGCAAGTGTGAGTACATTACCCTGGAGAGTCAGCGCTCCAACAGTATACCAAAAACTGTGTGAAAGTGTGAAGGAGTTCTTTTCTGTTTCTGGCTGTTTCCATTCACATGGGCTTATCCTGAAAAAACAGCAGCAAGCACAAGAGATACATTCACATGCCAACAGCTGTCATTACTACTGCACCAGCTGCGGAAAGAACATCACAGGTCAGTGGAATGATAAACCAACCTTTAGAACACTGATTCTGAGCTGTGGTACACACACCTGTAGTGGCACACGGAGTATCACTGAATTACATTTAAATTAATCTGAAAACACTTTTAGAAACATTATGGGGGTACTTGGAGATCCAACAATTGTCTAAGGTGGTGCTTGGTGTAAAAAGTGTGAGAGCAACAGTTTTAGAAAATTAACATCTTGGAACATCTTGGCTGATTAACTTCAGCTGCAGCCTTTATAGATCATCCTAGTTTGAGTTTACCATCAGTCATTATACTTAGATATAGAAATGAAGTCTTAGATATGAAAGGGTATTGGAGTACAAGTAGTGAACAATTAAACAGTCAGCAAATGTGATGTATTGTGTCAAGACTTTATGTGACACTTGTCTCCACAGAAACACCTTGTGGTCACTTTGTGCATGTGTTAAACTAAAACAGCCTTGATAATGATTCAGACAAATGAATGAAGAATAATAACCTACATGTTGTTTGTGTGAAACAAGAAAGTGGGTGGGGAAGCAGACAGGTCTCGACTGGCATATTGCTGCCTTGGGTTCAAATCCTGAGTAAAGTGCCTCTGTCCACATCACTGTAAGAGCTATTAAAAAAATGACTGTTTATTCATTGTTGTATTTTTAATGTGTTGAGTTTTTTAATCATCAGTTGAGCATGAAAGTAGGATATGAGTCGAGTCGAGGCTAACGGCACAGTGACTGTGTGGCCTCTGTTACAGAAGGACTTTAACCTGTTTTTTTACATATAATTTCTTAAACTTTGAAAACATTCTCTCACAAACCCTAAGAGCTTGAAGATGTATTGACTTTTAAACTTTGTGGGAGTTATGTGTGACTATGGGTTTTGTTCTCAGTCCTGTCAATCAAAGGCAGATTCAGCAGGTAAACAGCAGCTGAAACACACGTGAAACAGTGTGTTTCACAGTGTGTTAAAAAAAAGTCTAAGCTTCATGATCTCAGCGCAGATTCCTGTCAGCCATCTGGTAGATGACCAAAACACTTTAATTAGAAATTTTAAATAATTTTAGAAATTGAAGGTGACCGAAACAGGTTCAGAGGACAGAACTACTGTGGCTCCTGTGGATCCATTCAATGGATTATGTTACTAGGGACATTGGCTTTCACAGACATTGACTTTTACAGTGTTTAGACATGTCATCATTACATCATCATTATCTTCATTGTCATAAGAACAGATGATTTGATTTCTATGTCCTGGTTTTTACTCTTTAGTATTTGAAAGATAAAAATCAGCTGCTTGAAATGAGGTATTAGTTTGCTTTTGTAGAATTCGTTGTTCTGTTTTAAATACAAACAAAGTTAGTGGCTGTTTCCCTATAAAACAGATTCAAAGTAACAGTTATAATGGTATTTTAAATCGCTGTAAGGAACCATGTAGATACTTTGGTATTTAAACATAGCATTCATGGTTCCAAATGATAACCAAGTGAACCAGATTTCATCTTACCGCGCCACTAAGAAAATACAGACAGAGGTCAGAAGATAAGCGACCAGTAAGCCCATCCACATCTCAGTGGAAAACAGACTTAGAAGGTTGAAACAGTGAGAATCTTCTGAAGCCAGATGTTTCCTCAGGATAAAACTAATGCCCCCCTGCATGAAGGGTTTGGTCATGTCCACAGCCGTCTCTCGCTTAGCTGTGAGAGTGAGCGGCGCCACAGCCATATCAGCTTCCTGATGCCAGAGACAACACCACACACACACACACACACACACACAATTCAAATGAATGACTAAAACCATTTTAATGACTGTAATGACACAGTAAGACTTCATCTGTAAAGTAGCAAAGGTTGTGAAACTAACTCCTCTGACAACTTCTCCAACCAATCCATTCCAGTTTCCAGTGTCATCTGTTGTTCCATATCGGCCATCCTTCACCAGCTGAACACTGTACTTAAAGTCCAGCTTCTTAGAGAGAGCTGACAGCAGATCAATGCAGAAGCCCTCTAGTTCAGAGCCTGTCTGCATGACATAAGGCTCTTCCTAAATGACATTAACAACGTGACAAACATATCACAATAGGGATTCATTTGTTAACATTTGTTACAGTATTAGTTAACATGAACTCAGTCTACTATATGAACTTTTCAGCATTATTAATCTTTGTTTATGTTAGTTAATACAATTGACAGTTCATGTTACTCCATTATGTATTAACTATTAACAATTACAACTTTTATTTAAAAAAATAAACAAAAAATTGTTAGTTTTATGTAACAAAAGTTAGTTTATATTAACTAAGGTAGTTAAAGCTGCAATTCATAACTTGAATAAAAAAAATACTGTGCAAGTAAAAAAAAATCAATAAGCAATAAACTGGCAAGCTTAGCATTGTTTTTTTTAACAAACTGTGTTTTAAAACGGTTTATAATTGGCATCCGCTTTAAATCTGCACATTTACCTTCAACATTTTGGCACAAACCTCACGTATGGGCGGAGCTTGTAAGGAAACACTGATAAAAATAAGCCAATAACTACCTTTCAATTTCATTTCACATGGATCGTGACAGAGAAACAAATGTTATGTGCTGCAGCTTTAAATGATGTTAATAAATGGATCTTTAAAGAATCCATACAAATGAGCTGCAGTTCACTCACCTTAATCGTTGTCACGCTTAACGCTTTCAGTCCTGACAACAAAACATTAAATCCCAAATTATAAATCTAGAATAGATGCACCACAATTATACTTCAGTTTACTAAAGTAAAGTTGCTCAGAGACTGTGGATCCATGTGCAAACAAATTTAATAGCGTAGTCAAACAGGCAATGGTCAAAACCAGGCAAACAGGTACAGAGAAGGTAATCCAATATCATCAATGTTAAACAGGCAAGGGTAACAATGGCAGGCAGCAAACAGTCACTAAACAAAGGCAGTCCAGCTAATACACAGGATAAACAATGCAGGGAAAACGCTCAGAATCGATTGCTAGGCAAAACAAGTTTTCGCAAAGGTCCATGGCATACGGGTAAAGTATTTATAGCATTCATGATCAACACAGTTGTATTCCGGGATGGCTCCCGTTGGCGGTTATTGGGAGGGAGCAGGGGGAGGCTGCCGACCTGGAGCAGGCAGATCTATGGCCCAGGCAGTTTTACGCCCCTGTTGCTCCTGATGCGTACTGTTTGTTCATGTTATACAATATATGAGCCATCAGAACAGAATCAAATCAAACTAAACGGAGAAGCGACACTAAAGAGGGATATATTACATATTTGTTAAAGTTGTTCTGCGACCGCGCAACACGTATCATTTATAAGCGATTAGCTGAAGGTCGAAACTAAGTAATTGATTTCTGTCAGGATCTTTATCATTTATATGCACAGACAATATTGACAGCCCGGCTCAGTTTTAGCTAATGCTAACCATGTGTAAGCTTAGCTGCTCAAACTCTATGTAGGCCTGCTAGTTCTGCCTCTCTTTCTTATTTAAATGTTTTAATTTTTTAAGTTTTCTGACTCCAGTTTTGCGTGAGATGGTACGGAAGCGTACGATGGACTTTTCTGGTAAGATATACTTCTAACACACCACATGGATTTTACAGCAACTTTACGAACATACAAAAGACAGATTTATAACTGGTCTGTATGTATGTAAATGAAAGTAAGGAGAATTTAACTGTTTGTTACAGCAAACAAACAAAAGTTTATTCCTTAAGTTTATATTAGAAAAACAAGTTATTCACTATCAGTAATTAACCACCAACAATCACAAACATTGGTCCCATATGGTTTGAATGTAAAATGGTTGGAGTTGTTATATAGAGGAGCAGATTTCCACATTCAGGCATGTGTATCAATTATGCATTTCAAGCCAATATCTTGTCTAGTATATAAAAAACTTGCAGAGACAAACATGGTAATGTTTTCAATGTCATTCTCATTATGTCTTCACGGTCCATCATCAGTGTTTTATGGTCCATCATCAATCCATCATGGTTAAAAGAAATCAAAGTGGCTTGACACTTTATCCAAGTGTTCTGTTAAGACGGTGCCTGTGCAAGTGTACATTGACAATCAGGAGCAAGTTGGGTTTACTCTCAGAGTGCAGTTCACTCACCTGTCTTTAGTTCTGGACAGCACACCCATGTACAAGCACAGTGATGAGATCAAGTTCTTTATGGATGTCCTTGTTCCAGAGGCTAAGTTATGCATGGTGTCAAATTAACGCTTTTGAGTTTGTTGTTAAAAAACTTAACATGCAAAACTATATTTGGCTTATTCAGGGTGTGCTCAATCTCAATTCTTTCTCTGGTAGTCCATCTGTGCCCTTGCTGTTATTGAAAAGGCTGAGGAGGCTGGAGGCTGAGGAAACGTTTCAGAGAGGACCTGTCATTGACTTAAGATATTGCAGGGATAATATAAAGGAAAAATGATCAAACAAATCATTGATGACACCCTGCCATTATTTACAATTAACTATTTTCTTTACAACTGTCCAACTTGGCAAGCCCAAGGGTCATCAGTCAGTGTCATATATAAATGATGTTAATAAAGAAAATTGTTCACAAAAGTTGTCTTTCTTCTCAGATGATTAAATGACTTTGGCATTTTAGAAAGGGTTGAACGTTCTGTGGCTGTATGACAACAAGTTATACAACATGTTATCAATGGTCCATATCATTACACTGTGTCTAATGGGATAAATGTGTTTATTATCTGAATGTAACTAACTATTTTAACTATTATATTTACTATCTATATAACTAATATCACTGGTGCCTCATCATTATACTTTCTATCTGCTATGTTAATGTAATACTTATGTTTAAGTTAACAAAAAAATTAACATCTATGAATGGGACGTTTATTAATGTCAAGATTCGTGCGTTGATTTGAATGCTGTTATTTCGCCGTATATTGTCCTCCCTCTACTGGACGCATCAGGAACAACAGGGTCATAAAACTGCCTTGCTCCAGGTCTGCAGCCTCCCCATATAGTGGGTTATTGGAGGGGACCACAGAGACCGGATCTGTGACAAAAATAGTATTTTAAAAAGTGTATACTGTATTTACTAAAGGGATGTGTAGTGATTTAATAATATTTAATAATTTCACTTATTCATAACTCTACTTAAAAAAGGGACAATGGCCTGATGGGATTTTACGTGAAAATAAACAATCAGCTGAAACTGGACACATTAAAAGGTAAAAATGTGATATTTAGCCTTTATTAGGGCCCAAGGACTGATGGCTCTATTGTTTCCCCACTGATTAGTGGTATTTATTTTTTATTAGCTTTTAGCCCTGTGCTCTTGTATAGCTCAGTTGATAGAGCAGTGCATTAGGAACCCAAAGGTTGTGGGTTCAATTCCCAGGGAGCACATGTACTTGTAAGTCGCTTTGTGTTTGCCAAATGCGTAAATGTAAACCTGTGTGACCTTTCGTCCCCTTATTTTTAATATTCAAGCACTATTACTCAACATTTAATCAGGAGATTTTTTTCTTGTTTTATTGCTTTATATATTCTGTAAGCTACTCGCTACTTTAAACCATGCATATTTATAAGCACAGAGGACATTTATTACGTTTCTGAGGGAAGAAACAAATATATTCCATAATTACAAAAAAGATATCAGGATATCAGTCCAAGTTTTTATTTTCTCATTTCATTTACACAAGCCTCAGAAGAAGACTCATTTTGGTCACTATTTCCACATGAAAAGGAAAAGCAAACAAGCAAGCAAACAAAAAGCTTACATAGGGCTTTATATACTGGGCGATAATGAGACTGACGCAGAAGACTGATTAGAATCCATATGCGGAAGTTTACTGACAAACCACTAAACACAATCAAGGTGGTAAACAGGCAATGGTTAGACCAGGCAGTAAACAAATCGAATATGATAACCAGGCACGGGTCATGGCAGGCAGATACCAATAATAGACGATAGCAAAGCAGGGGTCGAGACAAGCAGCATATAATCAGGGTCAAAACAAAAAGGCAAACAGTAAAATCCAGTCAGAGAAAAACAGGCAAGGGTAATCCAAGAAGACAGTAATCACAAAACAGGTTGATCATACACAGCAAAACAGGCAGAATAATAAAGGCTTGGTAAAGCAGGTCGTAACACTAGCAATACCTCGCAGAGAAGTGGAGTGCATGCATGATTTGTTACATGGGCCTTGAATGCCTCTCTGAAACAAGGCCTCGGTCGCCTTGTGTAAATGAAAAAATTACAAAAATAGTCAATTACAAAATGGGTCAATAGGAGGCTCTGTAGCTCCTCATATTGACTAAAGTGATGGGGTTAGTTTGTCTTTTGGGTTGGATTGATCGGACTGGATTGCATATGGATTGCGTATGAATTTCAGCTTTATAAGGAGTATTCAATCATTTTTGAATACTCCTTCTAGTGGATTTATGGGATTGTCACAAAGATTAGTAATAAATGGAAAAGGAAATATTTCACATATTCTGCATGCATTGATTGATTTCAAATATTTTTGGTGTTGCCTTTTTCATTTTGTATAACATAAATTTGCCACAGAAACATACAAAATATCAGAAAATACATTTCACAACCCCGTAAATAGAGTGGAGGGCACAGCAGTTTTCACTTAAAATAACAAATGACCTTGTCAGGACCTTGGTCTGATCATTCTGGGTTTGTTGTCCGTGTCATTGCATCCCTGTGTTATTGTTGTTCGGCTCTGTTTTGATCCAGCCAACTGTCTCATATCATTTTCTCCCCTTTATAGTTTTGTTCCACCATGTTTTATTATTTTGTTAGATTTACGCTCTCTGTGTTGCTGCGCAGCTCCTCCATTTCCCCTCCGGCCCATCCCCACTCAGCTGCTCTCCTGCCCTGCTTCTCACTCTCCCTGATCTCCTGCTCCCAGCTGTGCCAGCGCCTGTGCTGGATCGGCTCCTATGCACTCCAGTTTTTGTTCTAATTGTCTTATAAATTAAGTGCCTGCAGATGAGTCTCTGTGTGATACCTGACAGACCTATTATGGTAATAGCACAATAGGTCAAAAGCAAAAAGAGCTTCCAGAGTTTTTTTGTTCTGCTGTGTGCGTGTGTGTGTGTCTCTTTTCCATTCTTGATTATTTGATTATTATGTGTGCCTCAGCAAACATCACTAATGTTTTTGTCATTACAATGTAATTACAATAACAAATATAATTCCTTCTGTGTTTTTATTAGTGCTGAGAGCTAAACCAACTGTTAAATCTGTAATTAGACAAATGTCTCACGAGGATAGTCAACAAGAGTAAAAAAATCCACTGTTCATCTTAATTCAAGTACATTACACAGTCAACATTCCTGTCTGCTAATAAAACATTTGTTTTTCATACTTGTGATATATTACTGTATAGTGTTCCTGTAGCTCAACTGGCAGAGCATTGCATTAGCAGCACAAAGGTTGGGGGTTCAATTCCAGTAACACGAGTACTGATAAAAATATAGTCTTTTTTTGTCACCTCACTTTAACAAGGTGACAAATGCGGCCCTCACTCCCTCTTTGGGAAAAGGGCTTTTGAATCCTGAACTATTGATGACCAACTATTGATGGCACAGGGACCCAGTGCTACAGCACCTAGACTTGGGCTTCAGGTCAGCTGGGAAAAGAGTAAGCTCTTCTTGGTCTATCTCTTTTCAGGTATGGAGTTGGACTTGGTTAATTTGACTGCCTTCTCACAGAGTATGGGGTGCAGTAGGTGCCTGCTTGCATTCATTCTAAAATATGCCAGTAGTTCTCATACATTGCCTGGAGCTGCTGGCAGTCCTTTTTGCCCTACGTAGCCATGACGTAGCCTTGTCCTCTTTGTATCCAGTGCATACAATGCACATTTTGGTAATGCATGGAGAGTGTTACATGCTCTGACCAGCTCTTTGTCTGCTTCAGAGGTCAGCAGAGGAGGGAGGCTGTCTCCAAAGAGAGATTAGCCCATTAAATTGTGGCCTACCAATTACAGGGACAACAGAGCCTCTTGGGAATTAGGGCGCACTTAACTATGGGAGTTGCATTGTCCTGGTCTCTGGCTAGGGGCACCTTTGCTAACAGACACGCAGAGTTGTGGGCTGGGCTACAGCCAACATTTTATGAAGTTTTAAAACCTCCTCATGAATCCTGTTATGACCTGCGTGGAGTCCCCATGCCTGGGTATAGTCCTCAGGTAAAGTTCCTCTACAGTGAAACCCTGTATCTTCCACTTGGTAGAGTACCTCTACCTCACTGTTGTAACTAGGCTCCCTCTTAGGAGATAGTGACCTTTTATGCAGTTTTCCCATATGTGTGCTACCTCTGGGTATGGTGGTATGTCCACATATTGTATCTACCATGTGGCACCTAATATTAACCCTTAGGGGTCGATATTCTGTGCCCGGAATATTTTGCATTGTTCGCAACATGCTCTTACAGCTCTGTGACAATATGTCATAGAGGCATAAATGCAGCCAGACACCTTAAAGGGGGAGGGGGAATGGTATGTCATGGTTTCTGTGTTAACCATGTCTTCTCATGCTTAACATGGTCAGCTTGTAAGAAAAATGAGTTGGAAGTATTACATAGCATTTCTGTGCTCCACACACTCCCCCAAGGTATGTACTGGTTTTGTAAAGTTTTTTCGAACATAATCAATTATTTTTTGAGGTCCCTTATTGGATAATTCTCCTGGCACAGGAACGCCTATGTGTAACCCGGCAAGAGAAAAAACACGCCCATATGTCAGCAAATTTCCATGTGTAAACCATAACCGTGTTTCACTTATGTAATAGTTGTGGCCAGTGCTGCTGTCAAGGAGTTGGTATCATACCAAGAATCATCAATGGCACAAAGGAAGTGTGTTTTTGACTGTGAGGGACAGAAATTATTGTTTAGTAAGACAGTGAGTTGCAAAGATGTAAATGTTTGTTACCGGCATTTCACTGACGATTGTTTTTCAAATAAGCCTCAATTTGATAGTGGATTTACCATTTGTCATATGCCCTTGACACCCTCAGCACATCATCTTTTTTGGGAAATAGTCATCCCGCTGTGTCTGTCTTTTATAAATGTGACAAAACTAAAAACACTGCGCGGTAGGGCTGCTTTAAAACTTCTAGTTTTCACACATACAGTATATGTAATTAAAAATGAAATTTAATTTGAAAGATTTAGAGATTTGTTATAAGATTACAAAGAACATCATGCACTTTTTCTGCACCTGACTCATTCAGTTGCTCTTAATCGCCGCCCATTAACATGTAAACGCTATTCGTATGAAAATGCATTGTAAATTGGCGCACTGTAGTGAATCATTGTGTGGTAAGAAAACCCCTTTCCACTCTAATGAACAGACATTTCAGATTTGTTTACAAACTTAATGAAGAGTAAGTAAGCTCAAATTCACATAAATTAAATTCACATGGTCTACTTCAATCGAAACTTGTTATGAAATCAAAACTTTGTATTACATGAAAAAACTTCTGTAACTGGAATCATTATGAAGTTTGAATGGAAATGTACAGCTAACAGTAGAATGCATGTCATAAGCTCAAAGTCACGTAAATATTAACCTACATTTTTAAAATCATACGCATAATCATGTGCCATCCCTACTGGGCTATATAAACTAACTTTTGTTAATTGATTATATTGTTTGCTTTGTTGAACGACTGTTCTTAAAAATAATAATTTAGAAAAACTCTATACTACTTACATTAAATAATTTATTTTTAAAGATGATTTTAGTATCTTTCCAATTACATACCCATTACATATGATTTTTAAACCTTTATATGATTTTAAAGTTTTCAGCTGCAGCAAAATATCAGAGTTTATAGAAACTTGTTACTTGGGTTTAAAACTTTATTTCAATGGCTAAATAGTTTTATAACATATTCTAATAAGTAACAATATTTCCTAGTAAGAAAGAGTTACTAGGAAATGAATAAAATGCTGTTACCTGCAGCGCAGACCTCAACCAGAAGAGCTGATGAAAACAAGATGCGTCCTAATGCAGCCATTGCACTGGAGATGACATAAGACAGCCTTGTTTTCAATGTACAGAATTAAAGCAAGAATCTGTACAGATCAGCTGATATATGTCCAAATCATTAAAAACCTAATATTAATTATGCTTTTTAAAAATATTGTTAGGAGTATTTGTGAAAAAGACAAAATCAACGTAACTTGAGAAATAAAGGTTATTTTGCACAGAAGGTATAAATAAGCAAAAACCAGTCAACCTTACCCTAAACTGTGGTCACCCCTCTGTTGCTCAGTGTATGAAGTCTCTCAATAAATACAGCCTAAAAAAAGACACACAAGAGTCTGAAAGCACCGAATAAGAGAGCAGGGAAAATTCTTGAGTGGAGGGGAAAAGGGAGCGATGCCTAACCACAAACATCCACATGAATTTATGGGTAGTCAAGCTCACGGGAACTGAAATCTGAACAAACCACAACAGGCATGTGATTCTGCAAACAAGGGATTTACAAAGCACTGGGTATTCTGAAAAGATACTCTGCAGATGCTAATGAAATGAACTTTTGTTGGAGAAACAACAGCCTACAATCTCTGTTTTTTAAAGTCATGTAAATCCCACAGCAGTTTTAGCTGCATAGCTGTGGTAAACATTGCCCTCTACATGCCCTAGCTTTTATTCAACACATCAATCATACGTGACTGATTTGAACTGGTGCTCTGAAAAAACAAACAAAAGACCTTGTTTATTAGTCAGAGAAGTATTTGAACATTGTGTAATTAAACAAGTGTGAGCATGGCTTCAATCCATTACATTTTTTTCTCAGCAGGAGTTCTTGTGCAAGGCCCAAAAAATAGAGATAGGTGAGCACAAATGAAACAGGATGTTCTCAGAAAAAGCCATAATTACAGCATGGGCCCCACATCTCTGAAAAGAACTGAAAAGTCTCTTTATCTGGAATCAATTTAAATTTAATTGTATTTGAATAAATCAGCTTATTTATACATATATACACACAATGCTCTTGGTTCAAAGGTGTGTGTGTGTGTGTATATATATTTACAGTACAGGCCAAAAGTTTGGACACACCTTCTCATTCAATGAGTTTTATTTATTTTCATGACCGTTTACATTGTAGATTCTGACTGAAGGCATCAAAACTTTATTGAACACATGTGGAATTATGTACTTAACTAAAAACTTTGTTAATAAGTTTTATATTTTAGATTCCTATAGTAGCCACCCTTTGCTTTTTGGATATCGCTGCAAACCCTCAGTGTTCTCTCAATGAGCTTAATGAGGAAGTCACCTGAAATGGTTTTTGCTTAACAGGTG
>JBAJNP010011719.1:0-11238 GCA_036877545.1 Yasuhikotakia modesta | reverse complement strand
TAACCACTGGAAGGCCTGCCCTTGAATGCCCACCTCTTTCTGTAAACGGTCCAGCAGCAAACCGTGATCTATGGTATCAAATGCTGCACTAAGATCCAGCAAAACTAATACTGACATGTGACCTTTATCAGCTGCCAGTAGTAAATCATTTGTAATTTTAACAAGAGCAGTCTCTGTACTATGATGTGGTCTAAACCCAGACTGAAAAATTTCAAAAACGTAGTTTCTAAGTAAAAAAGCAGACAGTTGAGAAAATACAACTCGTTCTAGGATCTTTGACATAAAAGGGGTATTTGAGATCGGTCTATAATTCGCAAGTTCATTTACGTGCAGCTGAGGTTTCTTTAACAGTGGCTTAATGACTGCTAGCTTCAAGGGGCTTGGCACATTACCTAGGCACAGAGATGAGTTAATGATGTTTATGAGATACTCCTGAATTTCTGGTAGTAGCTCTAACAGTAGGGTGGTTGGTATATGGTCTATGAAACATGTTTTGATGACCTGATACGTTTATTGAGAGCGTCCTGGCTTATAGGTGAAAAACAGTCAAACTGCTCCTGAGGGGAAACATTTACCAACATTGAATTATCCAAAACCACCACAGGCTGCATAGATTCAATCATGTTACATATATTTTCAATTTTTTCTTTAAAAAAGATCATAAAATCGTTGCTCCCCAAGTTCGCAGGTGCATTATCCTCTGGAAGCCTTTGCTTGCTTGTTAGTCTGGCTACCATTGTAAACAAAAACCTAGGATTGTTTTTATGTCTCTCGATTTCCAAGCTGATATGAGCAGCCCTTGCTGATTTTAAGGACTTTTTATAATGATTCATACTGTCCTTCTCCATTTACGCTCTAGATTATGAGTTTCTCTCTTTAAGGTAATAGTCGTGGTGTTATACCATGGAGCTGTCCTTCTGTCTTTGACTTTCGATTTTAAGTGGTGCGACCGTATCAAAAGTAGTGGTAAAACTATGATTTAGCCTTGTTGTTAGATTTTTTAACTCTATAGCAGTTTCAGGTGGATTTAGTAGATTTGATAGGTTGGGCAGCATACTAATAAAGCTGTTTTTAGTGTTAGGCGTTGTGTTTCTGTCCTTACAAAAACGCAAGACATTATGGTCGAAGTCACAAGAGTCGGTTATCCAGGAAATTAAATGGTGGTCGTTGATTTCATCACACTGCGGTATGATTTCTATACTTACGGTGTCAAGACCATAAGATGAACTGTAGTTTGCGATACACAATTAAATCAAGAGTATGGTTAAAATGATGGGTGGGTAAATTAACATTCTGTTTAATGCCAAAAGAATTAAGAAGGCCCGTGAAAGCTGTTTCTGAAGCATCATTAACAACATCTACATGAATATTGAAGTCTCCCACGATATGGCTTTGTCAACAGACACCAACAGACCGGAAAATCCGCAGGGGGTCTATACACAGTAACCAATGTAAACGAGAGCAAGGATTTTTTACTACTATCTGGTAGTGTAACTTTAAGCTGCAGTAGTTCAAAGGAGATGAAACGATGAACTGTAGTTTGCGATACACTTAGAAAATCATTATAGATAATTGCGACGCCACCTCCATGACCTGCCAGACGTGGCTCATGCTTATAGTAGTAGCCTGGTGGTGCAGATTCATTTAAACCAAGTCATCAGGCTTTAACCATGTTTCAGGCAAAATATGTCAAAACTATGGTCTGAAATCATTTCATTTACGATGACCCCCTTTGTTGAAAGAGCTCTAATGTTAAGAAGGCCAAGCTTGAGCAGATGTTTCCATTTTCTCACTGTGTTGTTATCTACGTCGATTGAGATGAGATTGTTGCCGGTTTATTGCTCTAGGTTTATTTTTCCTCTTTCTCACTGTGTTGTTATCTACGTCGATTGAGATGAGATTGTTGCCGGTTTATTGCTCTAGGTTTATTTTTCCTCTTTCCCCGGGGAACAGAGACAATCTCTATTTGTTTAGCCATACATATATCATTAATTGACAATTTAGCAAAAAGCAGAAGCTAGGAGGAGGGCATTAGCGAGGCTCCCACTCGGCTGGGGTGCAGGCCATCCAGATGGTAGAGCCTTGGTTGCTCCCAAAAAAGATTCCAATTATTTATAAAGACCAGCTTCTGTTTAATACGCTACGATCTTAACCAATTATTTAATGACAGAAGTCTACTGAACCTTTCGTCACTGCGTCTGAAGTTGGGAAGTGGTCCGGATATCACTATCTTCGCTGCGGGCGATCCACGGCGTATAGACTCGACAAGGCTCCTAAAATCCTTTTTTAGAATTTCGGATTGCCTCAACCTGGTGTGGTTTACCCCCGCTTGCAAAACGACAGCTCCGCAGCTGTCATTTTCCCTCAGGATTGTGGGTACCTGTGCTGCAATATCAAGCACACACGCTCCAGTAAAGAAGTATGTGCGCACCTTATCTTTATCACAGGTAGCTTATCATCAAAATGATCATCTACCTTAACATCTTGGTCACAGGGATAAGAAATGGAGCCTCCTGAACTTGGACTTCAGAATACCAAATGTATGTTCATTCACTACATGGGCACTATTCAGAATGTGTCACAATTATGCCACTCTCTAGCATGTTTTAGCAAAAAATGCCACAAAAATGCTGTCTTGCTTGCGAATTAGGCAATGCCATAAAATGCAGCATACATTTTTTGAGGAGTTTTTTAGTTAAAACATGCTAGTGAGTGGTGTAATTGTGACACATTCGGCTTGCCATAATTGCCATAAAAAATGTCCCCTTGAGGTGTAAAAACACGGGTTGTATATGTGCGTTATATGTGTCTTCCTTTCTCCCAGCGGCTTAATTTGAAGCGCTTGCGCCCAATCGCTGCTCAAGAAAAGCAGACCAAACCTGTCCAGCACAGCTCTCCTTCGTATCAAAGTTTGCTCTAACATGCCTGTTGTGTAGTTTCACTTGTTTAGGCCAATATTCCTGCTGGTACCCTGATATATCCCATAAACAAATCATAAATCTATGTAGACATATAATTTGCCTACACATATATATTTTTAGAAAATAATAATAGGTCAATTTAGAAAACTAGAAACACAATGCTGTTAATCATAATTCTTCACTTTTCTGCAATTTAAAATGTAAAATTATTGGACTGCAGTTGGCGCATCTAATCATGCCACTAAATTACTGGATTGAGCCTGGTTAATCAATTATTCACCAATTGTCAGACAGACAGTCAAATAGATAGACACCCCTCTGTCTGATCATAGTAAATCATAAATAGTAAATCAAAAAATCATAAAAGAAACTAGGATCCAATCAGTTTCATCATCACTATCTCAGCAGAGCAGAACACACATCTTTGATATCTTTTGGCATCTTTGCTATGGGAACGCCATCAGCTTTTATGCACTCTAATCACAAATAGGGGGGTGTGTTTTATAACATGCACATGCAAAACACTGCTCAGGTTAGCTTAGGATGTGAATGAAGTGAACGCAGGCAGGCGGAACTGAGATATGGCAGGAGACGCAGCATCTCATTCCCTTCAGGGAACCAGGGTTACATACGTAACCTGAGACATTCCCTTTCAGGAACTCAAGCTGAACGAGATGCCCACTATCCATACTGAAGTGACCCCTCTGATGAGCTGGATGAGCTAGAGAGAAACAAAAGGGACATTGCACAGTCTCGGGAGAGACGAAGAGGTCTACTTGGGCTTGCCCAAATATCTTCCAAATCTGATTCACCACAACTGGGTGAAGTTTCCACTCCCCATACCTCGGCCCCTGCCCCAACAGGATGTCTGCTTTCCCTGAGACCAGGGAAGGATCTGGCGCGCTAATTTGAAAAGAGGGCGCAAACGCAGACCTCCCTGACAATTGATCTAAGCGACCAACACTGTGCTGTTAACAGGAGTAACAGGATTGATGGAAAGGATTGCCCCATATTGAGCCACCACTGTAAGGGCCTCATGAGCAGCAGGCCGAATGGAATGACATTGAGAGCGGCTGTCATGAAGCCTAGTAGTTGTTGAAACTGATTTACAGTGTGTACCTGGTCTTCTCTCACTCTCCTGACTGTGCTTGGGACTGAGACTACCCGAGCAAAGGGCAACTGTATCTGCATCATTATAGAGTCTCAAATTACACCCAGATAAGTTGTTCTCTGTGCCAGAGAAAACACACTTTTCCCAGTGTTCAGGCTGAACCCCAACTGCTTTATACGATGCAGAACAACATCTCGATGTTGAACTGCAATCTGCTCTGAAGGAGCTAGAATCATAGACCAAAGGGTCCAGTCTCCAATAGGGTACCAGTCTCTCATAACTGGCCACTAGTAAGTTTTGATCTGAGCCCTGTAAAGATATTTCTGCAGGGAGAACTGAATCTGATTTGAACGGAAAGTGGTCTCTAACAGAAGTGGTCTTTCCACCGTGTGTAGTATGTGGGTGGGGATAAGAGTCTGTTTTGGCTCTTGGGAATGCCCCTTTCAGGGTGGAACAGTTTCACCTTTACAGAATTGTAACGATCATACATATCACACCATCTGAACATCTTGTCAATTCATGCAAAAACTATTTATTTATAAAGCACTTCTTACAATGGTACATTGTTACAAAGCAGCTGTACAGATGTGACAGAAAATGTCCAATGAATTTATGGCTTGTTTCCAAACTTAAAACTAAAAAATAATACATAATAAAATAATAAACATAATAAAAATACACATACACTCACAGGACAAGCATATTAAATATACACATACACTCACAAAACAGACATAGTAAATACACACAAGTACTCAGAAAACAGACTTAACAAATGTACACATACACATAAATGCAGCAATTGGTAAAAAATGTTTAAAACTGATGAAACTATTATGTTGAATAGTTACAGAGTTTCCTAAGTGGGGTGTCTAATCTAGTGGCAGCAGACTCCCTTTTTAGCAAGCCAACAGGGAGACAGTGGCAAGGAACCAAAACTCCAGGGATGGTAAATGGAGAAAAAAACCTTGTGAGTAAACCTTGTTTAACTAAGTCGTTGCATGTTAAAATAGAAATATTGCACATAACTCGGAATACAAGTACTGCAGTAAGAGTTTATAAATAAATAAATCATAAATAAATAAAGCAGTTTTTGTTAAAGACCGACAAAATCTCTCCTTCACACACTGAGGGTGGAGCAGTCTGTCACTGAAGCTGTGTGAAGGAGAGATTTCGTCAGTATTTCCTTCCTGCTGCTGTAAGACTCTATAACACTGATCATCAACTGGCGGCCCGTGGGCCTATTCAATCCGGCCGGATTCCAAAATTGTGAGGATCAAAAAGAAAATAGTGGTCCACGCTATTAAAGGAACTAAAATAACAACAACTGAGTCAGAACCACCATTTATGACTATGTTTAGGCTACACTCCAAAATAAGGACAGACGCAGACAGACTGCGGCGTTAAGCATTTATTGTTTCAAACAGGTTTAAAAAAAAACGCATAACTTTTCCTCATGCCCTTACTTAACATTTGTTTTTTTTTTAATTTCTAAGTCTCAACAACATGCTTGAAACTAGCAGACCCCTCAGGACTAAAAAAAGGAGGTAAAACAATCTGGCACAAATAGCATGGTAAATAAATAACCTGGTACCAGAACAAAACAGGTCACAAATAATGTTCACACATCAAGTAAAATGTTAAGTGGGCTTGAATTCAAATCATAATGCTGAAACGGGCTACTCACTGCTTAATCAATGGCTAAAGTTACATTTCCCCTCTGACACCAACTTTTTCACATCAAGCTTCGCCGCTGTCAGACTTATTCACAAACAGTCCTCCAAAGACTGGGTTGGCAGTCGGTTCCTCTCATGTGTTTTTATCGAGTTCATCTTGGAGAATGCAGCCTTACAGGTGTAGGTTGAACCGAACATGGTGACCACATACATAGCCAGTGTTTTCAATGTGCCATAGGTCTCGGGACAAGATACCCAAAATGCGCTCAGGCTTTCAGCACCACAGAGAGCCGGCTTCATGTCACCTGCGGCCTGAATTTCAGCCAGCTGGCTCTGAATGGCCGCCTCGTCTAATGGCAGCATTTTCACCGCGTTTGTGGAGAATTCTCCGCTTGGGCTGATGGTGAATGGGTCACACACAGATCCAATGACAT
The DNA here is from genome assembly GCA_036877545.1 of Yasuhikotakia modesta. Classification (NCBI taxonomy): domain Eukaryota; kingdom Metazoa; phylum Chordata; class Actinopteri; order Cypriniformes; family Botiidae; genus Yasuhikotakia; species Yasuhikotakia modesta. Next base: position 5,096 of record JBAJNP010011719.1, on the reverse strand, counting down.
CCCTGGAAATGAAAAAGTCATCGAATCTAGCAGAAAAGTTGTCTTTTAATTGTGTGATGAATGTCTTCATCTTGTCTGTTACGCTGCCTTCTCCCACCGTCTTCAGTGTGTTAAAGTGCAACATCCTCCCTGACAACAAATCTGTGTGGAACAGATCGAGTTTTTTCCCAAAGGCATCAAGTTTTTCCACCAAATCCACCACTGATTTTCCTTTTCCTTGCAGCTGGAGATTAAGTGTATTCAAATGGGAGAAGATGTTTGTTAGAAACGCAACGTTGCACACGTAAAATGTGTCTTGCATGACACAGAGATGGTTAGCTGCCGCTTTGGATTTACTTTGTTTTAAAAAATCCACTACTTGCGCACAGAGTTCAACAAAGCGCTCCAGCGCTTTGCCCTTACTAAGCCAGCGCACTTCATTGTGGAGTAACAGGTCATCATGAGAAGCCTGGGATTCAAGCACAAATTTGCGGAACAGGCGGTGCTGCGTGCTCTGATGTGGTTGATAATTTTCATCATTTTCTCCATCACCTCTTTGAGCTCCCCACTTAGCTTTGCGCACAGCACGCTCTGATGGATGATACAGTGGAGTGCGTTAGTTTTAGGAGCAACAATCTTTATTCTGCTCACCAGACCCTTGTTTTTTCCAATCATGGCAGGTGCACCATCTGTCACTGTCAGGTTGATTTTATCCAGGGGCAATCCATGGCTTTTAAAAAAATCCTCCAGTTTTCCAAAGATGATGTCAGCAGTGGTGTTGTCCTCCAGCGGAAGCAAAGCCAGCAGCTCTTCTCGGAAATCTTTGCCATCAAAGTATCTGACAAAAACGCACAACTGTGAGATATCTGTGTTGTCAGTGGACTCATCAATAGCTAGCGAAAAGTATTTGGCTTCCTTAACCCCATCAATGACAGCTTCTGCACTTGCTCTGCCAAAACGTGCACACGACGTGCATTAGTTGAGGCAGATAGAGGTACTTGTTTGAACGATTCAATAATTCTGTCCATTGATTTGTTGGGGGCAAGTTCCTCCAGAACGGTGATCATGCAAGCAGCCTGCAGGGATGTACACGTCACTCTCTCTTGATCAGTTAAAGTTCGAGTAAAAATGCCACTTGCACGGGAGTAGGCAGATTTCAATGTGGCAATTTTTCTCTGACGGGCCTCTGACTGCTCAGGATATGAAACCATCATCATTGAAGGACCTGTTTTCTACATCAACTTTGGTTTCATGGTCTTTGAGAGTGCCATTTTACCTCTGTTAAGAGACCCTTTTCTGTCACTTCCTCCGTGTTTGTTTTTCAAGTGCTCTATAAATAAAGTTGACTTAGCCTAATTGAGTTGAGGCAAAATATCTATCACTCCTAGTGGCTGACTGTGGTATAGGTGATGGGAGCCTGAATCAAATGCCTTCAGTTTTGTAATAAAATGGAAAAAGTATAAACATTAAACATAATGTTAAACCAAAATTTGATTTTTATTTGATTTTCTTCTTGGGGGTCTGGCCCCCAAGAAGACTGTCTGGTAAAACTGGCCCTCTGACAAATAAAGTTGATGACCTGCTCTATAACAACAACTGCCGATTTATTTATTTATAAACTCTTACTGCAGTACTTGTATTCCAAGTTATGTGCAATATTTCTATTTTAATGAGCAATACCACACCACTATACTACAGCAATTTACACTTGCATTTGTGTATATATTCTTTGATTTTGCACTAAGATATTTATGTATAGTGTTATGTATAGTATATTTTGGTTTTGGTCTAGAAATTCTTCTTTCTCTCTGTACTGTATCCGCTGTTGCAAAATGCAATTTCCCCACTGTGGGACAAATAAAGGATTCCCCCACTGTGGGACAAAAAAAATCTTATCTATCTTATCATCTTATCTATCTTATATCTTATCTTATCATCTTATCTTATCATCATCTTATCATATCTTATCTTATCATCTTATCTTATCTTATCTTATCTTAAAAACAGAATTATAGAAATAATGTGGAAATGTATGACCAGCACTGGAGTAGGCCGGACAGTGAATCCTCTGGAAACGCCTGATGACAGAGACCACATCCAGGAGGAACTGGAGACCGGACTGGGCCGCCGATGAGTGACCCATTATGAGGCAGGTTCATCTAACCCTCCCCCAGGAGGAAGCCCCCAAAACAGAGAATAGTTAGCATAGCTGCTGTTAATGACATTATTACACATAAATCAACTTGTCAATAGATAACAATAATCAATTAAACTATGAAAATGCACTGCAAGAGCATGTCTGAGCCCTGAATAGTATCTGGGAGATCATTCCAGAGTTTAGGAGCCAAGTGTGAGAAAGCTCTGCCCCCTTTTAGTTGACAGTCCCATTTAGAGCTTTATATGTTAACAATAAGATCTAACCCTAACCCTAATTAATACGGTAGTTGACAGGCAGCCAGTGGAGGGATGACAGAATTGGGGTTATATGGTCATATTTCTTAGATCTAGTAAGAACTCTGGCAGCAGCATTTTGAACTAACTGTAGACGATGTATGAGAGAGGCTGAACAGCCACCTAAACTTCAAACTTCGTATTGTACTCATGAATAGAGATGTTAGCAAGTTCCAATGATGGCTTCAAATCTTTGGCTGTCATTCAGGGGTTTTTTTTATTATCTCATTGATGAGTCTTTGTTGTGCTCTTGGTGTCATTTCGACTGGGTGCCCACTTTGTAAAATAGCAACAGTACAGTCGCAAATTCTCTCCATTTGTAGATTGTTTGTTTAACTTTAGACTGGTGAATTTCTAAAGTCTTTGAAATAACTTCATGTAAATAAACAATTATTAATCGCAGGTTCTCTGCATAAGCGTGTTCGTCTTGTGCTGAAAAAACTCCAAACGTTTGAGGGTCAAAGTAGATGTAGTCTACACCTCCAAACTTATTATCTTAATGAGACTCCAGGTGTTCCAAAACCCGACTCCAATTAGCTTTTTGAGGTCATTAACCCAATTGTTCACATACTTTTTCCAAAAAAAAGAGTTTTTTTGGTTATTCTCAAAAAAACAATGAAAGATCAGATTTTTTGTGTAGTTTAGACATGTGTGACACATGTTTAGACACATGTTTGTCAATACCCTTGAATTGCTATGCAGTCAATGTACAATCCATAACCAAAACACCAGCGCCATTTAATTTTAATTTTACCTTAATTTTTTTTATTTCACTTTATTACCCTAATGAAACCTCCAATCCACTACCGGTTTATCAGTATTAAAATTACGGTGTGTAAGCGCAAAGCCCAACTTGTTGGTCGAGACTATTTACACTAACTCCACCAACCAATGTTGCCAGTGTCGTAGATGGTAAAGTGTAGATGCTACTCTACCTTGACTTAGATGAACATCAGATCACATTTTATGACAAATTTATTCAGAAAATCATGAAATTCCAAAAGGTTCACATACTTTTTCTTGCCATTGTACAGTGTGGTGTAATTGAATTTCCATTTTCATGTTTGGTATCATTTTAAAGGTTATGGTGTGATGAGTATAAAGAGTATAAGCCTAATTTTTAATTTCTATTTAAAAATTAGATTAATTAACTATCCCAGCAGGATGCCCCTTTAGGTCATGAACGTTACCAGACCAAATACTGAACATAGTCATGACTCTTTGTCTCATCTTCATATATAAGGTGCCTGTATATCTGGGAAGCATTATGTACCCAGAACTTCTCACACAATTGCTGTGTAACTCTACCGCCAGTAAGCATTTTAAAAAAATGAGTGTCTCTATTGCAAGGTACGATTGCAAACTTATTTTTGTTTGAACCATGTTCTTTACTAGTTGCAACTGATTGATGTAGGAGTATTTGCATGGCAAAATTAAGTGTTAAACTTACTTTGAATGTGTCAAAAATTATTACAAATAACTTTATTTTTTCATTTAACTTAAGTTTTAACTTAAGTTTTATCAAACTGAAGGCTTGTGCTTGAATGGAAAAGCTTCATCTTATGTTAGAATGGAGAATGCGTTAGCACAAAAGCTAAAATAAAATAATAACTCATGCAACTTGCTAATTATTATTAGATAAGAGTAAGCAGATCAGACTGGCAATTTTGTGACTGGCATATGTGTTTGTTATAGCCTGCATTAAGGCACATTCAGTTTACATCATTTAAAGGTTATTTAAGCCAGGTTCTTAGTATGTTTGACACACATGCTTCACAACCTGTTAAAGAACATTCTTACTAGTGTTATGAAATGCAGCAATGTAGCTTTTGAAAGGGAAGTGAATTTGATTTAAAAAAAACATAGAACTTTGTTTATAAATAAGTTGTTCAAATACATTCCTGCTAATTTAAAATGGATTACAATTTTGGCTACAAAAATATTTTTTAAACCTTCTCTACATTGCTGGCAACAATGATCAGTTTCTTTATTTTTGTGCTTTTAGAAATATAATTAAACTGATATTGATTGATGATTATTTACCATTTAAATGTTGGCTTATATTAAAAACAAATTGTGTTTAATTCCGTGTACTGTAGGTCTAATATACCTGTAGTGCATTCTACATTAGCATTTACAGTCATTTAAAGGCTGGTGGCCCTCTTTGCTTCACAGATAATCAGTATGCAACACTAAAAGTCACAACACAACGTCACATCAGCAGAGAACAAGGCTTTGAGGCCTTATTAGGTCATGTGTTCTCACGTTTGAGGCTCATACAGGTATATTGAGGCTCATACACCATATTTTATGGGTATGGCGTCCAGTTCTAATCCCTACAGATGGCGCTCAGTGATTTCATGATTGGCATTCCCCGCAGTGGTGAAGTGGTAGGCATGTAAGTACTACCACTACTGACCTGCAGAGGGCATTCTGTGCCCAAAATTATTCTAAAGTAAAAGTGAGGGTTTTTTTTGCCAGTTGTGCTGTAGTAACGTATCAGCCGGCATGGAAAGTGTTATTTAAAACACTATCGTTCTTATTGCTGAAACAAGGGAATTTAAGTTTAAGCTTAAAATTAATATAAAGTATAATAACTGTGTTTATACTAATTATATGTGTGTGTGTGTGTGTGTGTGTGTGTGTGTGTGTGTGTGTGTGTGTGT
>JBAJNP010011718.1:0-14364 GCA_036877545.1 Yasuhikotakia modesta | reverse complement strand
TATTTGTGTATTATATATATGTGTATTATATATATGTGTGTGTGTTATATATGTGTGTTGCAGCGGGACCCCTCTCTGTCCTCATTTCAGAGAGTGGGGTGATGATCACTCTCACTGGAGTCGACTGGGTTTCCAGGTCGGTGGTGGGGCGAGTGTTCTGATTGGCTGCAGGGGCTCAGGCGTTTGTGAGCTGTCAGATGTTAGTTAAAGGACCCCAGAGGTGTGAAGAACCAGCTGACGACACAAACACATGAATCTCCATCACAAGAGCCTCTCCACTCTTCAGACAAACACTCCAGCGTCTCTGACTCTACTGCAGCGCTGAAGCCTCAGTTTGTGTGTATATGCTGTGTTAGTGGACCATCAGATACACACATACTGTTGATGTGGGAGTCAGTGTTTGAGCTGTTTTAATACTGCTGCTGTGAATCATCACTCAGATGTCTGTATGGTCCACTGACACCTACACAGATACCAAATCAGGAGTCTTGTGTAAAGACAACACACTGCTGTAAACGTACAGCGCTACACACACTCAGTGTTTCTCTTCATCACCTTGAGAGGGTGTTTCTGCTCTGAGTGTCTGTGTAGGGCCAAATGTTTAATTCATCTAACCCACAAACCTGCTGACTCACCCCAAACTCACCCACTAAATGTTAGTCAACCTGTATCACAAAACAACATCTGAGAAGAAATGAAGAGATGAGGAGAGGAAATGATGAATATTCAGGGGTAACTATGGAGACACGAGCATCATACACAGTACTGGAAAATATGAATGATGTAATCTGTCGATCATCAGTCTAACATCCCATAATAAAGAGAAGCATCTAATGCACTATGTTTTAGTATTTATACTGTAACTGTACAGGAGTATGTGAATGTTCTGTATGTCTAATCATCTACTGCATTTGACCAGCGGTGTTCAAGATCTGAACATTGTATCCCACAATGCATTGTGCTTAACCTGACACTGTATCTTTGTTGTGCTGTACTGCTGATCAGCGGCCTCTAGTCCACACACAGTACATACTACACACACACACACACACACACACGTGTGATGAATGCTGATACAGGAAGGACATGAGTGTAATGTGTGAGACATATCTTACGGGACATACAGCTAGACAGGAAGTAGCCTAACTGTACAACAAACTACTCAAGTCCAATTACTGTGGTGTTGTGAGAATATAAATATTGATTTCATTAAAGCTCACAGACAGCGCAGAACGATGCTCACACAAGCAGATGTGTTGTGTGTGTTGTATGTAGACTGTTACACACTGAACAAATCTCTTTAAAAGGTTTGAGTTGTTTTATATGGTTGTGTTTGGTTATAGTTGTCAGCAGTGAAATCTACCAACAGATGTTCAGACTCAAATACCAGAACAAACAGCTGCAATGACAAATGCTGTATAATCAATTGTTAACCGTTTAATTCTGCAATATGCTAATAATAAACTCAAAAATGCAAAGAAATATTAAACAATATTTCCAAATTTAACAACCAGTTAAGTCCTTTTCTAGTTGAATCTCAGGCTTTCCACAAACTCAAGACAGAGTTTCGCTTAATTCTTTCACAGACTCACAGCTGAAATACAGACACCATTTCTGCAGTTTGTGGACACAAATGTGTGTCACTCAAAAACAGCTGCCAGTGAAATGATGAAGAGTTCATTCACATCAAACTTTAGCTTCAGCAGAGAGCAGCACTAACTCTGTAACGTGAGTCTCAGTGAATCCATCAGAATGGGAGAAACACTTCCTGCATTTATCATTCATTTCCACTGTAACTACATTCTGAGCTCACAGAGTCTGAAAGATCTGTGCCAACCAGATAAACGCCCAGCAAGATCAGATTTGTTTTGTAAAAGACAATAAACAATCAGTCGGTCATTCCCAGCTAACAGGGAACGTTCTCAGAACGTTGCTAACAGCCAAGTTATAAAACACCCTTGCAATAACATTTGCAGAAACTTTCCTGACCCCTGACCCCTATATTGCAGAAACTGAGATGATGACAGAATAAGTGAAGTTCATGATCACACGCGACCCTCAGCTACAGCAGTAAATAACACAAACTCACCTTGAAGTTACTTGCGTTGACCCACGATGTGGCCAGACTGTCCACCATCCGGTCCATCATGGTTTGATCCTGTTCCAGATCATGTGACTTCTGTGGGTCCAGGATGAAGTCGATTATTTCTGGTCCTACTTGGAAGCGACGTCCAACCTCCTTCTGTGTGACTTGGGCCACGATGTACTCCATGCTGGGCTCCATCACTGTGTTAAGTTCACTAACGCTGTCCTGGCGTGTTGAGTTTGTGTAGGTTTGGATGCAGTTACTCCAGGCGCAGTATCCAGAGTTGCGGAGGGTCGCTGTGAGTATAAACGGACTCGTGTAACGTGTGTTATAACACACAGACCCAGCACTGATGGCATAAATCCTGCAGTGAGCTCACATCCGTGGTCCTCGCTGTCATTCTCTCATCCGGCTCTCTGCTTCAGCGCTGAAACCAACATTAAAACAACCATTACTGAACACATCTCAGTTATGAGTATAAAACAACCTCAGGTACATGTGTTTAACAAATGCTTCAGAAATTAAATCAAGACCCTAAAAATAAAACACGAATATCTTTAAGCAGATTTGTGTGAGTATCACTGATGGAAATACTGTCATATTCAAACACTGTTGTATTTTAAAGACACCGTGTAGTTCTGAATGCTGTCTTGGTACTTTCTGTAAGTAAAAGTGGTCGAGACAAACCAAGATGATAGTTGTGTGTCGGTGTATCTGCTGCAGTATTTAAAGTCATTAAATAAGCATTAATGAAGCAGCTGTAGTGATTTCCAATCTAACTTTAGTCGTGTTTATCATCTCAGCTGTTGTTCAGCAGCTGTCAGGCTAACGCATCACCTCAGGGGGATTTATGGGGGTCTGAACCAGATCTAAACATTAGCAGCACTAGCTGGATGCTGTCGGAGCATCATCGCCTGGTAACGGGAGGAAAGCTGGTTGTTATTAGCAACAGCTCGAGGCCTGAGACATTATTTACAAACACCCATCATCTCATAACGCAAAACATCCACGGCTGAGTTTGTGCGTGAGTTACACCTACAATCCAACACGACAAAACGCACAAATCATCCCATAACTTCCTATCAAGCATCAGATACGACAGACTCTTTACACACAGATGCGACGTGAGCCCGAGCTGCATCTACACGCTCGCTGTCAGCATGAGGTCTGATGCTCCAGCAGAGAAGCATGATGTGAACACAGAACACATGCGTGCAGGAGCGCGTGCGGCGGCCGCTGCAGCGCTGCATGCAACGTTTGCGCTGATGCTCATGCACGTTAAATGCAACGAGTGATGCGGCTGTTAAACCGGTTACGGCGGTACCTGACAGTCCGCTGCAGTCCCGCCGCACGGCGCCGTTTCCCGGAGCTCGACGGTCGGTTGAGTTTTGGAAGGAAACAGCGGAGATCTCCGCCCATCGTGCTACAGCAGCACTGCGCATGCGCGGAGTTTAGCGCCCCCCGCCGCCCGTGTAACGCGACGCGTCGTGATGAACGGATGCAGCGCGTCAAAATGAACGGATGCAGCGCGTCGTAATGAACGGGTGCAGCGCGTCAGAATGAACGGGTTGGTGTCAGACGTAAAGGACCCAGAGGTGTGAAGATGGTTTTCTGACTCTTCCTCACATCCAGCTTCTGTCTGAAGCCGAAGCATCATGTGAGAAACACGGATCTGTGATTTACTGCAGCGACCAGGTGCGTGACTTTAATGTTAATAATAAACTACTAACTCTTATATATTTATACATCTAAAGATATATAATGATGGTTAACGTCATGTATTTATACATCTAAAGATATATAATGATGGTTAACGTCATGTATTTATACATCTAAAGATATATAATGATGGTTAACATCATATATTTATACATCATATTTTACAATAATAACAGTATGTTATGTTACTGGTGTAATTATATACTGATATCTGGTTTGTCATGTACCATGAAAACTTCTGAAGATGAATCAGAGATGATCAGTGATAAATCTTCTTCTTTCTGCCTCACAACTGTCTGTTTCTTCCTGTTTTTCTTTCCATTTCCTCAGTTTTGCAATCAGATGAATATGATTTTCAAAAGCTGAAAACCAGTTTATTACTGAATATTTATGTTTATGACAGTTTATTTTCTTCTGTTCGGTATAACAGTGGATTGTAGTTTTTGTTGACATGAAACACAGGATAAAGTCATAATACAGTTTTTACTCATCATGAGTTCATTGGGAGCTGCAGGGGTGAATGTTACACTCACAATATATTTATATTCTGTTGTTTGATCTGTTTGTGTTCAGAAGATAAATAGTTTCTGTCTGTCTGTAAAAGGCGGGCGAGCAGAACATGTCTCAGAACTGTCCAGAGGAGAACGATGAAACCAGGAGCCAAGAGTTTGATTCAGAACATCTTCACAACAGGAGAACCACAGAGGAACCGCAGATCCTCCTCCACCGTGAGACTGTCAGATACCGTCCCATCCCACATCATCTGTCTGCAGCTCACGGTCATCAGACCCCCGGCTGCGACCCGACCGTCACGATCCTTCACACAGGCTGCCAGTTTTCTACCAGCTGTAGTTTAGAACAGAAGACTGGATCTTCTCACAGTTTACCCCCCTGTTTTCCATCTGTGGTGTATCAGACGCTGTCAGATGGGAGTTCGTTCTACCCCAGCAGGCCTCTCTCACTGCCAATCAGCTGCAGTCTCGTGAGTCTGGAACGTCCCAGATCTCTGCATTCTGCACAAAACTCCCCCCACCCCTCCTGCTGGTACCCCCAACCCCAGCACCTGCATCAGACGTGCTGCGGCCGGTTCAGCCCCCCTGCAGTCCATCACTGCAGACCCCACCTGCCCTACAGACCCTCAGGTTAGTTGATGTTATCAGATGACATTTACTTCACTGCATTTCAGCTGTTACAGTTGAGATTATGTCTCAAATCTGAAATTAAAAAACATGTTGTTGTTTTTTCCACAGACCCAGCACATCACAGACAAATGCATCCACACATTTCTGAACAGTGAGCCATTTTAATATCATTTCTACTTGTAAATGCAGAACGTTCTGTAAATGCAGAACGATTCTTAAAAGATAAATTTTATGATCATTTTCTAAATACACAATTAGCTAACAGAACATAAAGGGCTTTAGTGTGCGGTTTACATGTGAAGTGTGTATCGTGTCTCCTGTGTCTCTGCAGCAGCGACGCGTCTCGTAAAACCCAACAGGCCGCGATCGATGTCGCTCACCAGCAGAGTGAGTAAAACTTCCTGTTTGCACATCAGCACAAATCTGACACAGATTCAGCTTTGACTGGCGGCTGCGGTTGAACTGCTATCGGGTCATTTGGATCAGCAAAAGACTGAAACCATTTTACATGCGTTTGATCTGTCGCATTTATTGCATGTTTCCACACAGGGAAAGTGTTTGTCACATATGAGGCTGACAGTGAGGAACACATGAAAGAGATCATGAAGTTTGTGGCTCTGTTGAGGAGCAACGGCTTTGACACGCATGTACACAAGCAGCTGCTTTACAGAACCTGTTCAGTCCAGTTTTGTGTCGGGACAGACGGGGTTGTGACCTGCTGTCTTGGTGTTTTTGACAGATCGATGTTTTTGAACAGCAGCTGAGCAGCATCAGTAAGATCGACTGCATGGAGAGATACCTCAATGAGGTAAACGCACCCAAACAGGAAGTGATGTAATCGGTGCATCATCATCATCATCACCTGAACTTAATGAGGAGATGTGTCTGTTTGTACCTGCAGAAACATTACCTGATCATCATCATCATTAGCTGGCGGTATTATGAGACAGTGACCGGCTGTAACATCCATCAGGAGAGAACATCTGACACGGTTTATATCCACAGACAGGTGAGAAGAGAGTTATGGTCGGTTAAGGAAGTGTGTTGCTATGGTTATGTGGTTGTTACACTAACTACTGAAACTCTGTTTGTCCTGCATTAGCTGCAGAATGAATTCATACAGAACGGGTGCAGAAACTACCGGTTTATACCCGTCCTGTTCCCCGGCGCTAACAAGGTAATCAGCACAACGTACCGCAGGCGCTAAAGTGAAACATTACTTCTAGTTCTGCTTGTGTTCTGTACAGGCTGTCTGAAGAACTCATGTTCCGTGTGAATAATTAAAGCACAATAATGAAAATAATGATGATGTTTTGTGCTGTCAGAGTTGCGTTCCTGCCTGGCTGCAGAACACACACATCTACAGCTGGCCCAAAGACCACCACGATATTCTGCGCAGGTTAATGCGTCTGGAGAAATATTTGCCCCCTCCTGTCGGCTCTCTGCCCACCATAGTTTCAGTTCCTCTCTAGAGGAACTACAGAGTTTGTACAGTACTGCTGTACTTACTGTACACAATCTGATTAAAATGAGATGAACTGCAGTGAATTAAACGTGTGAAATAAGGGTCACATGACACCAGCTGTCAGTGATATTTTGCTTTTATTTGAATGGATTTGATCATGTGCTACAGTAACAGTATTTACTCTGTTCAAACGTTCCTCATGCTCATGTTAGATGTTTCGCCCTCAGAACTTTCACTGAAGACACAGAATTGGATTTTAATAAACATTGATTAGAAATCAAAACTTTTCAGCTGTGTTTGATTTATTTACAGCGTCAATTTCAGACTGAAATAAATTACACTAATAATACCAGAATAATATTTATTATTATTAAACAGTTTTATCTGCTGAGGGTTGCTGTTAATTATCTGTAACAGTAAATATTTTACAAACACAATATTCATGTTTCAATACCAGAGTAAATATTCTTGCAATGATCAGACATAACATTAAATGAACAAATCACAGACATTATTCACAAAACTAGTGTTAAAAATAATCAGATATTTACAAATGATCCAGATGATTCTGTAACTGATTACAGAACTTGTTCTGACCTTTTTGCATTTTGATAGATTTCAGTGTCATTTAATAACTCCTTTAATAAACTAATAGCTTGATGAAATACATTTAGCTCAACAGGTGTAAGTCGCAACTTAGAAGAGACATTAAACTACTGATGTACCGATGAAACAACCTTAAACAGTCTCACATTTGACAACTTCTGCCCTAAAACAGTAAAACACACTGAAAATGCATCTTATTTTCATTGCAACCATCAAATCAACAACAATCACAGAAGTGAATTAAACACAAAAATAAATATGGCAACAGCAGCACAAAAACTGAAACACATTTTTACACGTTTTGGCCTCATCAGCTCAGTGTCGAAACTTTACAGCAGCTCACAGACAGAATCTGTGGTTTATGTACTAGTTAAACTCTAGCGGTTAGTTAAACATGATGGATTCTGGATCTTGGTTCATCATTTGTGCCATGTGTCGCAGGACGTCTTTCTTTGTGATGATTCCCAGCAAACGTCTGATGAAAAGAAGTGATTAATGCAGTTATAGTTCATACATCAGCTCATACAACAGACAGCTCATACAACAGACAGCTCATACAACAGACAGCTCATACAACAGACAGCTCATACAACAGACAGCTCATACAACAGACAGCTCATACATCAGACAGTTCATACATCAGACAGTTCATACATCAGACAGCTCGTACAACAGACCGCTTATAAGCAGAATTTAATCACACCTTTCTGTCAGATTTTTAACTATTACCACAAACACTCAAAAACGTAGAAGCTGCACTGTGACATAATCTCAGTATGTAAATAATGTTTCTGTTATGACCAGTTTTTAACAGACGCTCTTATTGTACAGACAGATTTAACCTCAGCAGACTCAGACTCACCCGCTGCGGGTCACCAGACACTGACGCAGACCCAGCTTGCGGAAGATGTCCACCACTGTCTCCATGGGCGTGTGGTCGGTGACGGTGAAGGGACTGAGATTCAGGATGCGTCTGAGTTTGAGGGGCTGAGGGGTGGAGGGAGGGAGCTGTGGGGCGTCTTCAGTGAAATACACCACAGAATTACTCACCACACCGTCCTGCTTCTGTCGAGCGTTTTCTGAACACCGGAGGAACATTAACACTGATTAACACACAGTCCTGTACTGCAGGTGAAAAACATATCAAATATACTCAACACTTGTCATTCTGCTGAGAGCCTAATTTAATGCTAATACATCTGCAGTAAAAACACTAAATGTGAATCTTTTTAATGTAAAAAAGTGCAATGAGTGCAGCACATAGTCAAACTCAAAAATGAAGGGATGGAGACATCAGATAATCTAGACTAATCTAGAAGGTGTTCAATTGTGTGTGTGTGTGTGATTATGTCTCACTGATGGCCAGGATGAGATCTCGTCTCTGCACGAAACCGATCAGCCTCTCAGATTCGCGCGAGACGACGACGGGGAAACCGTTGTAATCCGTCTCTTTGATGAGCGTCTCCACGTCCTCCACCGTGGTGCTGTCCTGCGTGAGGACGGACAGCGGCGGCTCGTTCCTGCGCGGCCGCATCACGTCTGTCGCCAGCGTCCGGTGGGTGAACTCATCCTGGTCCAGATACGGGTAACCGTTGAGCTGGATGTGCGCTTCATATATTCCCTCCTTACCGAACGCGTCAGCGACCCATTTACTGGTGACGGCCGCAGCCATCAGAGGAACGATGTATTCAAGACCACCGGTCAACTCGAACATGATAACCACCAGAGAGACGGTCATGCGCGTCACACCCCCTGCAAACACACACGTTACTCTGAAATATCACAGACACACTTCTGTAAAGACATATATAGTGATTATATTTTAATTATGTACGTCTGTCTTACAGACGCTACAGAGTCACATTTACTCAATATTTTATGAGCAGCGCAGGTCCGTGTTACTGGTTGTCATGGTGTTGCTAAGCTGTTCTGATGTTGCTAAAGCAGTTTCTATGGTGTTTTAGGTCATCTAATCTCTCACCTAAACATGCAGCCGCACCAACCATCGCGTACAGGCCCGGGGTGACGCAGTCTGCACCCGGGCGGCACCAGTTCTTAAAAATGATCCAGTCATGGTGATGGTAGGCCATCTGCTCCACCGCAATGCCCACGATACGCCCGGCGATGGCGCCCACAGCCATACTGGGTATGAAGAGACCTGATGGGATCTGAGCAAACAATCACATGATCAGAACCAACGTCACCAAAATCCACCTTCAGTGATCAAACACCACGTTCTGCTCACCTTCATCCCAAAGGTAAAGATAGTGATGACTATCTTGAAGATCAGGGCCAGCGCAAGCTGCCAGAGAGCGCTGTAGACCCCCGGCCCGGCCGGACGGTCTGGAATATCATCCACAGGCCGGGTCATGTTGGGATTGTTGATGTAATCGCAGAGCTGAGAGGATTCCAGCGCCCCGCAGTCATTGAACAGCTCTGAGATCAGTTCGCTGGTGCTGCGGCGGGTGTACGGGTTCGGGAACGCCAGGATGGCGGTGATCCCCGTCACCACGATCACCTCCAGCACCGGGTATTTGCCCAGACGGGTGGTCTTGCGGCGGCGACACCAGGCGATGTTGCAGCGGATGAAGAGGGTTCCCCACAGCCCCCCGAACACGCCCAGCAGGATGAAGGGCACCAGCTCAGCCATGTACCAGGGTGTGTGGTACTCCACGTAAAACAGAACCAGACGGTTGTTGCCAAAGGGGTTGATGGAGCGGAGAGTGAAGGCAGCCACCAGCGCAGCGAAGAAAGATCTCCACAGAGTCTTGAGAGGGAAATAATAACTCACCTGCAGAAACATCAACAGCTTTAGAAAGATTCAAGTTCTAACAGTTACGCCAAATCTTTTCATTTCAGTGGAGCAAGGGAAATGTGTGCGTGTGTGTGTGCTTGTGTGTGTGTGTGTGTGTATGCGTGTGTGTGTGTATGCGTGTGTGTGTGTATGCGTGCGTGTGTATGCGTGTGTGTGTGTGTATGCGTGTGTGTGTGTATGCGTGTGTGTGTGTATGCGTGCGTGTGTGTGTATGCGTGTGTGTGTGTATGCGTGTGTGTGTATGCGTGTGTGTGTGCACCTCCTCCAGGCTGAACAGAACTCCTCCGATTGGCGCTCCAAATGCAACAGACACACCTGCGGCCGCAGCTGCAGATAAAACCTGACACAGATGCGCAGTGAGATTTCAGCACGTGTGTTTCTTAACATTTGCTGCAGGACAGTAACAGCCAGTGTCTCACCTCTCTGCGTTTGCCCTCGTTCCTGCTGTATTTGGAGAACAGGCTGCAGAACAGGTTGCCGCAGCAACAGGCGACATGGACGAGTGGCCCTTCCTTCCCCAGACTGAGTCCAGACGACACGGCCAGCACCAGCGTGACCGTCTTTATGAGCAGAGTCCACTTCCCCAGATACCCTCGAATGATGAACCCGCTCAGGATCGTCTTTATCTGTGTCAGAGACACAAACAAACATAAATCAATATTAGCTGCAGCTGCAGTGTGACGAGCCTCATCTATCCAGCTGCACATAAACCAAAGATGTTTGTGGTTTTCTGGTTTGTATGTTTTCAGGTTTTCCGTTACCTCTGGAATTCCGGATCCGCAGGCATAGGGGGCGAAGACACGCACCAGAGACACAGCCAGGAAGGAGAAGAAGAGAGCCCACATCACATACAGGAAGTAGTTCAGCACATAAACTCCAGCGCCCTGATGACAGAGTCACAGCAGCGGATTTATGACACAAAGTCTCACACAACAGTCGGTGAGGTCATGAGGACAGCTGAGCTCTGATTGGCTGAGCTCTGATATCTACCTCTGTGTAGCCCGTCATCAGTTCAGCCCATTTCTGCCACTGGGGGCATTTGTCTCTGTCAGCAAAGGTGGTCTCATTGGAGGTCCAGCAGCACTGCTCGTGACTGTACCAGAACACCGACAGACACACGCCCTCCTTCAGATCCGTCATCCAATCAACAGCCAGATCGATCACTCCAGCCAGCGTGCCTGTCACACATACACAGTCTTTCAGTGGTGATGTAATCGCAGCGTTTGCTGATGTCACGGTGTCGTGCGGCGCATTATAAACTGTACCTGACAGCAGTCCAATCAGCAGCATCACTAACCATCCTGACCAAGCGTCCAGCAAACTCTTAATAAACTCCCATATTGACTCTTTACTCTTACTGGTGATCTGCAATGATTACACTAACGGTCACTAAACACTCACACACACAACAGTGACCAAATTACACACATCAAGGGTTCATAATCATCACAGCATCAGTGAGTTTATATGTTCTGCGTCTGCTGTCGTCTTTACCTTCCTGTGTCTGTCTGTGTCTCTCGATTTCTCTCTCAGCCAGTCAATGGTGTGAAAATCTTCATAAGTTCCAACATCTGGGAACGGTTCATCCAGGAAGTCCATCAGGTTCCCCGACCCGTTGATCTCCTCTGTGGGAGTCGCACTGCTGATCCCTGCACACACCAAACCAGTTAAACCTCTTGGTCCATATGATTACTTTAGCAGATATCACAGAGACACATAATGACACAATGGTGGGTGTGGAAATGAACTAGATGAAGAGTTACGCAGTTGCTGCACATCTGCTACATCAGATCACTCAATGCAGACAGGGTCATGCTGTAATATTACCACAATACATCAGTACATGTCAGTACATCAGTACATGTCAGTACATCAGTACATGTCAGTACATCAGTAGATGTCAGTACATCAGTACATGTCAGTACATCAGTAGATGTCAGTACATCAGTAGATGTCAGTACATCAGTACATGTCAGTACATCAGTAGATGTCAGTACATGTCAGTACATGTCAGTACATCAGTAGATGTCAGTACATCAGTACATGTCAGTACATCAGTAGATGTCAGTAGATGTCAGTACATGTCAGTACATCAGTAGATGTCAGTACATCAGTAGATGTCAGTACATCAGTACATCAGCTCAATAGCACGTTTATGATTGTGCTGCTGCTGCAAACACAGAGTAACAATGACAGTAAACGCACAACACGTCATGCCACAGAACGGCTGTATAAGACAGATCTCGTCTCGTAATATGTAATAAAGCGCGTCAGCTCCTCTCACCCTCCGCCATAGCGCCGTGTGTGATCAGGTCCGATCCGCGGTTACAGGTGCGAGGGTTCGTCCATCACAACATCAGACGCGTCGCAACATCGGACGCGTCGCACACGAGCTGCCGCAGTCGCCGCCGTGACGTCACCGCGCACTTCCGGGGCCGCGGTGCGCGCAGCGCATGCGCAGAACGTCACGGTTTATCCTGGCAACGTTTGGGCACTAAAACATGTTTTTAATAAATAATATTATTCTGTAGATTATCTCTAGAGATTTAATTTCACAATAATCTGTGAGAGAAATCTGTGGTTTTACCAGCATTAGATATTCACCTGATTCTGTCACTATAGTTAAAACATTGTTCAGATGTTGGTTTTTAATGCAGCATTTGTCTGGTATCATTGAGTTGCTGACAGTAACCCTGCAGTACATCCTGAACACAGTCTTGAGTTTCCTGACACATCTTCTGCACTAAATGAAAGAGTTTAATTCAGGCCCTGTGAACACACAGATCTTTCAGCTGAGTTTGGCACTGAGCTCTGCAGTGGGAGTGAATTTTATCTTGATTTGAAAGTATTTTCTATTTACATTTTGTCTTTTATGTATCAGCCTTTGACTGACTGGCATTAAGCCCCTGCTGGTAAATGACATAATTACACCATCTGATTCTGCATCTGATGTCCATGAGCCATGGATGAATTATACACTTATATTCTCTGTTCAGTGTGTGTAACATTCTGCCTGTGCAGGACTGTGTGTTTGTAAGTGATCAGTGTCTGTGAATGATGTTGTTGTCTGTGTCTCTGTGTGAAGATGAAGCTGATGCGTGAGGTGGGGGTTATGTCAGAGAGACTCTGCCCACCCGCCTGAACATGACATGTGATTCTCTGACGCTCACTGCAGCCACGAGCCTCATCATCAGAGCTCCTGCTGGTCACTGGTGTCTTTGGACTTTTCTAACAGCACAAACTGTTGGCAGGGCGACGTAGGAGAATCTGAAAACTAGTTGACTGACAGGAGGAAGGACCTGATGTACACGCAGCACATGGACTGAGCCGTCATGGACCCTGGAGTCTGTGTTCTGGAGCTGCTGGGGGTGTTTTTGTCACTCGGCGCCTGGTTCTGTTCCCTCATCACCACCATGATGTCCCAGTGGCTCACGCTCTCCACGGACCTGCTGCCCACAGAGATCTTCCAGCTGGGATTGTGGGAGACGTGTGTGGTTCAGGAACTGGGGGTAACTCAGTGCAGGCCGTACGACAGTCTGCTGGGTCTGCCGTCTGATATCCGTCTGGCCAGAATCCTCATGTGCACGACGTGTGTGGCGGGTCTGACGGGGCTGTTGTTCGCAGTGCCCGGCATCTACCTGGTCAACAGCTGCAAGCACACAGAGACCCTCAAAGCCAAACGGACCCTGAAAATGCTGGGTGGAATTCTGTGCTTTATTGCAGGAATACTGGGGCTGGTGCCCGTGTCGTATGTCGCGCACCTGACAGTCCTGAGGTTCTTCGATGAAAGCGTTCCCAGTGTGGTTCCACGCTGGGAGTTCGGGGATGCGCTCTTCTTCGGCTGGACTGCAGGGTGTTTACATCTGCTCGCCGGCCTCCTCCTGATCACCTCCTGCATATACCTGCAGGAAGAACCGTGTCCACTTCTGCAATCTTTACCCCTGTATAGGGCACATCTGATGCGTTCGGTACGCTCTCCACACAGACGGACAGAGTATGTGTGAGGGATCAGAGCTTTTCACCGGTTGGTTAAACATACGTTAGAGCAACGTTTGTCCTTTAACTAATGTTTTGTTGCATGAGAAATAATTCTGTGATCTGACTGATCACATTTCAGTTTAAGTTAGCATGTGAAACAAAAGCTGCTATTTCCTGCTTTTTTGGCAGATATAGACTTAAAACGTAAAAATCATGTGTTGCAGTGCTGCAGAATCATTTTATAAAAGTTTGAATTGAAAGGTTTTTTGATGCAGAATGTTTCTGTGATTCTAATGTTGTTTAGACTTTATTTCTCTAATCATGTAAGAAAATCCACAAACTTTCCAAGAAAGTTCAGCACAAATTTCTCCAAAATGACTTTTTAAGACAATTTTGTGCTAATTATCCAAATATGACGCTTGCTGTGACTGTTTATTGTTTAAAACTGTCAGACAGTGAATGAGAAAGAAATGCGTGATACTGTTAGTGTGTCCAGAACTGTCAACACAAATCACCAAAGTTCTCATGGTTAGTAAATAAAGGAGATGAATGT
>JBAJNP010011717.1:0-14365 GCA_036877545.1 Yasuhikotakia modesta | reverse complement strand
TGTGTTTGAGTGTGTATGTGTATATGTGTGTGTGTTTGAGTGTGTGTGTGTGTTTGAGTGTGTATGTGTATATGTGTGTGTGTGTGTTTGAGTGTGTATGTGTATATGTGTGTGTGTGTGTTTGAGGGTGTGAGCGTGTATGTGTGTGTGTGTGTTTGAGGGTGTGAGCGTGTATGTGTGTGTGTGTTTGAGTGTGTACGTGTTTTAGTGTGTGAGCGTGTATGTGTGTGTGTGTGTGTGTGTGTGTGTTTGAGTATGTATGTGCTGTTACTCTCCAAGTACTACACAGACATTTTGGATGAGCAGAATTAAAACTGTGTAACATTTTCCCACTAAATATTGGATTTAGTTTGACCGAAGTTTTTCTGCATCACATAAACGTGACAGATTGTTGGGATGCGTCACATAATGTCTTTAAATGGAAAGACTACAATATAAAACAAGAACACAATTGAAAACGGAGTCTTGCAAGTAAGAGAAGTAGAAAATTTATTGCAGTATTTGTTCCATCAGAGGCATGTGGTTCCCTTTACACTGAGCAGGGCGACCAATCAAATGGCAGATCTCCTACCACACAGCCCTCCTCACAGACACTGCATGCTATACACAATAAATAACAGCCACACGGTGCTATGATACAAAAATGGACACACAGCTGAACAGAAAGTCATCAGTCAGTAAAGAGCTAAACTATAGAAACTCATGGGACTCCAGAAAATCTAAAAACAAGAAAAAAAGGTAAAAACATCAACAAACTAATTCTTTCAACATTCAGTATATATTTAAATTTCTTTTATAGATATAAACAATATTTTTATGTTAAACTATGATACACTGGGAGTACAAATCAAACCACCAGATCTGCTGCACAACAGCGAAGAAGCACCCAATGTTTCTCCAAACATTACTTCTATCACGACGCACCGGAGCGGCGTCTCTGCCGGAGCACAACATGTGCTGTCAGACCCAGAGCGCATCAGAGAGAGTGTAGTGTAGAACAGAGTGTGTGTGAGATGAGAGGTATGGGGAGTGTGTGTGTGTGTGTGTGAGATGAGAGGTATGGGGAGTGTGTGTGTGTGAGATGAGAGGTATGGGGAGTGTGTGTGTGTGTGTGTGTGTGTGAGATGAGAGGTATGGGGAGTGTGTGTGTGAGAGAGATGAGAGGTATGGGGAGTGTGTGTGTGAGAGAGATGAGAGATATGGGGAGTGTGTGTGTGAGAGAGATGAGAGATATGGGGATTGTGTGTTTATGAACCATTAGCTGGAGTTTCTGTCCTTGGCTGCGTACAGTGTGCGTAAAGTCTGGGCCACTTTGTGGCTGAGTTTGTTGCCACTAGTGAGTGTGATTTTTTTGTAGATGATATCTGTCTCTCTGATGGTGTCCACCCAGGGCACCAGCTTGCGTCCATCGCGGCGTTTGGCCTCGGACCAGGGGCTGGAGTAAGAGCCAGCCATCCAGTGGATGCTGTAACCGTGGCTGTTCCTCTGAATGACGCGGGCGATCTGCGGCCGGTCTCTGTATTTGGGGCAGTGGATGGCTATGATGTCCAGCGCGCTGACGGACTCGCTCATGTTGGCCAGCAGCAGCTCAGCAGAGTCTCCACCACGTTTCCCACGTTTAGACGCCTACAGAGAGACAGATGGTCAGAATGAGCTGTGAAGCGGCTCAGACCTGATGCTGATGGTCAAAGACCCTCATCTCACCCCTGCTGCTCTCTCCTCCCCCTCACTCTCTTCCTCCTCTGAGTCGAGTGGGTGGTGGTTTCGGGGGCTCGCGCTTCCTCCCCCCAGCAGGGCTGTGATGGCTTTATTCCTCACGTTTGCACTGGTCTCTCCCTCCTCATCCTCTTCATCAGGGTCCAGATGTTCCATCAGTAACTTGAACTGAGAATCAAAAACACAGAAGGTGGTGAGCATTCAGTACAGCTCCAGAGATTTCATCAGAACTCAGACTCTGATTAAAATGGAGTCAGTGGAACACAAAAGATATTTTATGAACACAAACCACTAAGACATTTCTTAAAATATCTTCTTTTGTGTTCCACAGAAGACAAAAAGTCATACAGATTTGGAATAACATGAGGGTGAGAAAATGATGAAAGGGTGAATATGCTGGCAGGACAGTTGTGGTGGATGTATTGCTCAGTGGAACTCACGTCGAGGTACTGTCTGACAATCTTTCTCTTCAGCTCGTAGCTCATCTCGTCCTTAATCTCATCATTGTTGAGGAAGTCGATGGTCTGCCGTGGAGAGAAGTATGCAGATGTCTTCCTGTTCACAGCTTTATCGTACACCTTGGCTGACTCAGTGGGTGAATACTTCTGAATCTTGCTGCATTGAAAGAAAAGCACCTTCTAATTCATTATCAGACGCTGACAGGTATATTATGCGAGTCTTAATTTTGTTGCATGCAGAGTTGTGCAATCACAACAAAGTCTCTATTCCATTTTCAACAGTATATTATTTGTCTTTCTTGTTTATTATTAGTTATAGTAATACACTAACAACAACAATAACAACACATAATTCATAAACATAAACACCAGTAAGTACATTTACAAACTAGAAAACTAAGTGACTTGCAGTGAATTCAGTTAAATTATAGTTTTGATCAGTAAACTCAAACTTTTCCAGTGTTAACACCAGGCTGTAGCAACTGAGCTACAGGAAGGCTAGTTGCCACTCCAAAGAGTGCCAATACAGCCGCAAATACAGCCGCAAATACAGCCGCAAATACAGCCGCAAATACAGCCGCAAATACAGCCACTAATAGTTCCAACAGCTTGAGTCTTGTTGAGGGTGGAGGATGCGTCACCTGTCAGAGAAGCCGTACAGGTTCTTGAGATGCTGTTTCAGCACCAGCAGCAGCAGTATACCCTGTGATGCTCTGGAGAAATCCAGAAGAGGCGATGCATCGTCAGGGAGACGCTCCATCACAGCATCAACATCCTCCAGCTCTGACTCGGAATCAGACTCTGAATCCCTGATGTTCTTCCTCAGCCGCTGCTCCCCATTCTCATCTTCCTCAGCATACACTTCCTCTTCAACATTTTCCTCAGATCTGCTGGCGTTTCTCTCCTCTGAACCGTTGTGCTGCTGCCGCTGCAGTCGTCTCGTTCTGTTCCTCAGGCCCGGAACTCTAACAAGAGACTGAATGAAGAAATGACACTATGGCATCATCACTCCTCAAAACAGTGCTTTACACTTTTAACAATTAAACAAGAAACTCTCTGTACTGAGTACATATAAGGTTTCCTCCCCTGTACTGTGAGATTTGTGTCAGGCGTGTTTACCTCTTTGAATGTCTGCAGAAGATTGCTGCCTGACACAGACAGCGTGATGTCGATGTGATGCATGATAAACAGAGGCTCCTCCTGCGTCTGATAGGGGAAGTACGCCAAATTATCAGCGATATACAGCAGCATGCTCACCTCCATCTTCTGCTCAGAGAGACAGACAACATCACTGATATGAGAGAGAGACAGACAACATCACTGATATGAGAGAGACAGACAACATCACTGATATGAGAGATAGAGAGACACAACATCACTGATGAATTGGAGAGACATTTAGATGGAAACAGACCGAGCTGTCATCAAAGAGGTTGAGGAGGGAGATGAGGAAGGCTCGTCTGTGTTGTCTGTTTGCACGAATGATGCTGTACAGGTGAGAACACAGAGCAGAACTGGACTCGTCCTGACGGAAGCCACGGATCACAGTTCCGGCAGAACCCATGACAGCCTGCTGTACCTGAAAGGACATCTTCATCCCGGCCACGGCCTTCATCTGTTGGAAAGAGATCAGTCAGATTGCCACAGATTGTAATGTGGATTATTCAGATGAGATGTGTGTGAGCAGTCAGACGCTACACCAGAGTGACTACATTCATGGATGTAACGCTCCAGTGAAGAACCTGACAGATATGAGGCGTGTTCTGATGCCCACATGAATGAATCCTGTGTATTTTTTATCAATCTCCACCAGCTGCTGGTCAGCTTTGTTCCTCATGGTGGGCTCTGGATCTGTTCCCATGGCGATCAGATATGGCACACACTGATTGGAGAGAGAAAACAAAAGGACAGATGCTCATATAAGTACCTGTGTGAAAAGCCATAAAGTCCACAAGGAACCCTTTTAAGCACCAATTGCGTTTGTTTCAAAATGGATTAATAAATAAACAGTTGTTATTGTTGCTGTTGTCCTGTTGGAAGCTTGTGGTCATTTGAACAGAACATGTTATAGATGCCGATTGGTTGATATTTACTTTCTATATCACTACACATCGCCCATAAAGTGCCCATGAAACATAGAAATACACTATTCTTCTCAATGAAATATTGTTTGTTATTATTTAAAATCGCCCATACCTGCACAGGGTGTATGAGGCCCTGGCTGAGCGTCAGAGAGATGACACTGAGAGCGAAGTGCCGCACGCTGGACTGCGTGTAGAAGAACGACTCCAGCACCTGCTTCAGATACAGCTGCATGATGGAGCTGCTCATGCCAGACGAGATGTCCCCCATCTCCTTCAGATCCTCCTGCTTAGACATCTTCTGCCCTGCAGACACATCAACACAAGCAGGCCCACTAAAAATACTAACCTAACAATGTGCCCATAAAAAACCACAGCAACAGCTGACTCTACAGCAGGGTTCTCCAATCCATATTTCTGCAGGTCCACAGAGCTGCAGAGTTACGGTTACATCTGCAGAGCCTGTGGGGTCTGTGGACCTCACCGGGGGTCTGTGGACACTCACACTCTCTGTCAGCCTCCTGCATGCGAGAATCCTCCTCCTGCAGGTACATCTGAAGGTTCTTCAACACCTGGATCTTCAGCGTGACGCTGCTTCTCTTATCTGACAGCAGCCCGTTGTACAGAGACTTGACTTCAGGAAGAAACATCTGACTCGGGTGCATGATGAACAGAAAGCCTGTCACAGAATAAATGCCACTGATGTTTCCTTCAGTTAACAAAAAACATTTCACCTGTAAATGTCAGACAAACACTGCATCACCTTGTCTTTTAAAAATTTAAAAGGACAAAACGTTTAACTTTTAACCAGATGAAACAATCAATAGCCAGTATTACATCTGAAATCTTACCCAAGCCGATGATGGCTTTACACTGAACTTCTACATCTTCATGTTTAGTGAAGTACAGCAACGACTCCAGAACTTTCTCCTTTATAACAACCTGTTCAGATCAAACCCCAGTCACACCATGAATTTAGAGTCATTTAGCTGTGAGAGGATTTGTTTTGGGTGATCTGTTTGTAGTGTTTTTTTTTTATTGTTTGTTTCCACTCTGATCCAGATCAAGTATTTTATGAAGGTGAAGGTTACATTGAAACATCTTGTTTAATATTGTGGTGTTTAATAGCCGTCACGTTTACACTCATCACCTTAGTGGAGCCCTTGAACTCCTCCAGGTCGAAGTGGAAGTGTCTGCAGAGAGCTCCCACAGTGAAGAGAGACCGCAGCAGCGCCGCTTTAGTGGCAGCCAGAGCCACGCTGCTGCCACCCTCCTGATGCTGGACCTTCAGCTTCATCAGAGCGCCGTAGTAACGGTTGAAACAGGCCCACACAAACTTATAGTTATGAGTGACTTTATTCACCACAGCGCCCAAACAACTCACACAGTGCTGCACAACCTACACACAGACAGAGAGAGAGAGAGACAGACAGAGACAGAGAGAGAAAAAGAGAGACACAGAGAGGGGGGGTAATATTGTTCAATTAGCATCTAAATTTTTTGTGTTCAAGTGATTGAAATGAAAGTGAATGAAAAGTGATTAAAAATAGAACTTGAAATGTTACAGTAAAAAAAATGAACGCAAACAATACATCAACAGGTACTGTTAAAGCCTGTGTGTGTGTGTCACTAACATCAACAGGTACTGTTAAAGCCTGTGTGTGTGTGTCACTAACATCAACAGGTACTGTTAAAGCCTGTGTGTGTGTGTGTGTGTGTGTGTCACTAACATCAACAGGTACTGTCAAAGCCTGTGTGTGTGTGTGTGTGTGTCACTAACATCAACAGGTACTGTTAAAGCCTATGAGTGTGTGTGTGTGTCACTAACATCAACAGGTACTGTCAAAGCCTGTGTGTGTGTGTGTGTCACTAACATCAACAGGTACTGTCAAAGCCTGTGTGTGTGTGTGTGTCACTAACATCAACAGGTACTGTTAAAGCCTATGAGTGTGTGCGTGCGTCACTTACAGTCATGCCGTATTTTAAGATGAGCTTCATGAGATCTTCTTCTATGGTGGTGAGGAAGCTCTCGCTGGGGTGGTCCATCAGAGGAACCACCAGCTCCAGGATCTTGGCCACGTTACAGATGACCATAAAGTCACTCTGAGACTGGAACAAACACAAACACAATCCGGTTCCTCACACCTCTGATAACACTGACAGCACGCAGCCTCTAGAGGGCAGCCTGACCTCACAGCGCAGGTGCTGCAGACAGACAGGAGGGCAGTACTCACACTGCACTTTGTGGTGAGGTAGGGCTGCATGGTCATGGCGTGTTTGACCACCAGCTGAGCTCTGATCTTACTGAAGAGATACAGTGTGGTGATGCAGGCCACCAACCGCGTGGAGTTCACACTCTTACGCTCTGCACACAAACCACATCACAACATCATCTGAAGTCACAACAACAACAACACTTCATAAACATCAGGGGTCAAACGACAAATAAACATCATTGGTGACATTTCACAATGTTACAGGGATAAAAATGGGATGGGATCTGGTAGCACTTAAGCGATGGCTACAACAGAACAGTGTCAGTGTTTGAATTGTGTGCAGGCAGATGTTGAGACTGTACCTGCGAGCGCTGCTTCATATTTGAGGATATAGTCCACCAGATTGTCCACTAACTGCACGCAGGCTTTCCTGGTTGGCTTATAGGACGAGTCTTCTTCTGACTTCATCAGCTACACACAGAAGTCAACATGAAGCTGAGCTACAGGCCTCCTGAAATAAACGCACTAGAGGCAGAATTACTCACGTTCTGCAGGAGTTGTTCAAACCAGTCGTAACCAGTGTCCCTACAGGCAGCCACCTGCAGAGGAAATCACGACTTATTAACAACAAGTTACTGACACAACTGTCTGTCTGATGCTCCTCTCCTTCTAAGACTCAATTTGTCTCACAAGAAAAGCAGGACATTGCCTCAGAACCTGTGTGAAGATGTAGTGATTGGACTGACCACATCAGTGATGTTGAGGATCTTTCTGCTCATGGTCTCCTTGTCATGGGCAGCTGTGGGCGTAAACCACAGCTTCTGAAACGTTTCATTCACCAGTTTCTGCAGGGAGAAAAATACAGAGTTAAATATTTCTCACCACCTGCAATTTCACAGTAACATTTTCCAAGCCAAGAACCCGACCGCACCTTGATGCCTTCTTCATCGTTGACCCTGCGGATCATCTTCACGCACATCTCTGTGATCTTGCTGAAGGTGGGCTGCTCCAAACAGATGTCCCTGAGGATCTTGATCACCCTCTTCCTCACGCTGATGCCGGTATCCTGAAGATCACACACAGACACACACCGCTTTTAAAGCGTCTCAGGTGAACGAACGCAGAAATGGCAGCGGTGGCGCTCATACCAGAATCCTCTCGATGAGCATGTCGTAGTACTGCTCCGTCAGCTGAGGGCGACTCAACACGAAGCGCCCCAGCAGCTCCACTGCCGCCTCCCTCACGCTGGTGGAGTTGTCCATCAGACGCCCGTGAACTCCACGCTGCATGTCAGACTGTCCAACACACACACGCGTACACACACGCACACACACACACAGATTCTTGAGAAACACTGTTAATAATTACAATGAAATCATCTTGTATTTGCTTTGTCTATTTTATGTTTGTTCTTCTGTGTTAAAAGCACCAGACTGATACAGCTGCTTTGTAACAATGTACCACTGTGAAAAGTGCTTTATAAATGAACTTGAACAATCCACATAACAGCATAACACTCTTGTAGCCAATCACCAATAGGGCAATGTTTATCTGCTAGTTGCATAGTATGATCATTATTTGGGCTTTAGCAATAACAGGAGGGCCGTGCTGAATGCTGCTTTTAAATATAAATGGTGTTTCTGAACTGAACCTTTACTCTTACTGAACGTTTACAGCAGAGCTTAGTGCTCGTCTGGAGTTGTGTCTCTTACTCTGGCCAGTATGCTGGGGTCCACCGCAACCACTTCAGACAGACACTTCATGGCTTTAGTCCTGACAGCTATAGCACTCTCCCCCAAAACTCTCAGAATCTAAGAGATACAAGCAGAATATAGCCACATACAGCACCATACATAGTCACAAACACACGGACAACTTCAGTGTGTGTGTGTGTGATGAATCTAATTACTCAAATGTGATTCCAAAAATCAAAAAGTTTCAAACTTCCAATTTTTTTTAAATATATTTCACCAAATATTTCTGTTTTCAGTTTAAGTATATCACTGCATTGTTCACATTTGCATTGTTGCATTTGTCAATCACCAGTCTGTCATTTACAACTGACTGACACACCGGACACTAGTGAAAACAGAAAACGCACACATTATAGAAACACTTCTTACCTGTGTCAGGTAGATATCAAAACTCTGAGAGAACGGTCGTGTCGAGGCCAGATAACGTACAATAAGGCAGGCATCTTCATAATCCACCGTTTCTGAATTCATCCTGTCCAGAAGCAGTTTGGTCACATTAACAGCACCACACCAACACAGCAGTCTTCACACGGACAGATGGCATACCTGAGAGTGGTGAACAAGGTGGGAGTTGACTGAATGACAGTGTGGAGGAACTTCTGCCGTGTTTCGGAGCGCTGCAGGATGTCTCCGGTGACCTGCAGCTCTTTAGCGTGCTGCGTCCCTTCCGGGTCTTCTTTCTGGTTCTGGTTTCTCATGGCTTTCTCCATCTCCGTGGTGCAGTCTCTGAACCACTGAGCGATGTAAAACTTACGGGCGAACTACCACACACCCAAACACAAAACTTATTTATTTAAACATGAACTCCACTGATCATAAACAGGCTTTCATCAGAGACAGGCTGATAAATATTTAAAAATGTACTTTGCTGTGGCTGTGCTTAAATGTGTCCACATGGCTATATGAACGTATACTCATTAAAACTCGTTAGTTGGACTCACTAAGAGGGCTGGATCGGTCTCTGCATTCACATTCATGTACTCCAGCAAAGCCTTCTGCAAACGCTGAGTCTCGTCACCCTCAGAGCTCTGAGACACACACACACACACACACACACACACACACACTGTATATTAGACACACACACTCAATGTATATTAAACACACACACGCACACACACACACACAGTGTATATTAGACACACACACACAGTGTATATTAGACACACACACACACACACACAGTGTATATTAGACACACACACACACACACACAGTGTATATTAGACACACACACACAGTGTATATTAGACACACACACACAGTGTATATTAGACACACACACACAGTGTGTATTGGACAGTGCGTGATAAGGCTGGTGTGTTTACCGCTCTGAGGATGCGGTCGATGGCTTTCTGATCCATTCTGCTGGTGACGGAATCTTTCCTCAGTCTGGCTGCTACGGTGCCCAGATAGTCCAGCGACGCCACCCGCAGGGCCATTTCTGTCTGCTTGTTACTGAACTGGTGAACCTACAGAGAGCAGGAGGACGGGCAAGTTATTGTAGCTCATCTGAAAACATCAAATAAAACATGGGCATAAAAACAAAACTGACATTTGAAATTAATTTATTTTATTAAGCCATACTGAAAATAAATAAAATGGAAAAAGCAACTAACAAGATAACTTGTTGTTTAACTAGGATTACTTTGAAGCAAAATTCGTAGTGTAGCAGCTAAACTTGAATGGTGGTAACAGTTGTGTTATTACCAGCAGTCTGCCCAGCAGACTCAACAGTAGCTCTGAGGCCGGCCATTCAGGTTTGTTGACAGTTGACAAAAGATCGTGGACAAAGTTTTCAAACAGCGGCCTATAGTCTTCCTCACCCTGTTTACTGCCACACCTGAGAGTCCACACACAAACACACGCTGAGCGCCACAAGTGTCACAAAAGAAAAAAAATGCATGACAGGAAAGACAATCTCACTTTTTGAGGAAGACAGAGAGGAAGTTCTGTGCCGTTCGTCTGGCCGTCTCGTACGAGTTGGTGATGAACACGTCATTATCAACCTGACGAACAAATTCATTCATACTGTTACAATCAAGACCACAGAGAACATAATGAATATCACACAGGTAAAGATTCAGTCTGGAGGTCACACTGACCAATGATACAATATCTGGATATATCCTGCAGGTCTACCGTACAATAATTTTACAGGAAACACAGCTTACAATGTCCCAGACTGTTACAATCAGCATGTGATGTCTCCGAGATATGAGAACAGCACCTTTTTGTGGTCATCTTCAGCGTTCTCCTTCTCTGAGGGCAGGTGGACCACACACTGAATTAGCTGCAGCACCAGAGCACTGACCATCTGAATGTACACCGGCTCTCCGTCTTTGTCACTGCTATTCAACCTGTACACGCAGATGACAGCGTCACACACGCACACACAAAGGAAACACTCCTGTGTCACACTGTTGAGTTTAGAAAAATCTTTCATCAGCACCTGAAGTTCCTGAGGCTGCGTTTGCTGGTCGGCAGTCTGGCCAGTGAGGTAAAAATCTCTTCCAATATGAGCTGCCTGTGTTTCTCATAACGAGAAAACACCTACAGACACAGACAGAAACACATCAGTCCAAACAATCATCGCAAGAATCAGATTTGTACAAACACTGGGTGAGGGATTATACGGTTATAGGGCAAATTAGTACATTCTTCTTTAAAGAACTAATCTAACCTTAACCCGCTTTTGGTCAGTCACAATATAAACACATCTGGTTAACAAACTTCCTAAATGCGTTGAACAAAGTTTGAGTAACTTTGATAAATACTTTTTTCCTCCTAAAGTAAAAAGGCATTTTCTCATGCAGTGACAGGTGTATTGCACACAGCGGTTTTACTGTAAAACAACAATAACGTACCGCAGTGACCAGCTTTATGGCACAGAGCTGTAACTCACTGACATTCTCTACGAAGAAGGGAGTGATGCCCATCGAGGACACCTGCAGAAACATCACACACACGCACGCACATACACACGCACACACATCGTGAGCGAGAGATGATGGAAGTGAATGGAGAGAGGGGAGGTAGAGCGTCTCTCACCTGCAGTATGGTGGTGTCAGTCAGCAGCTGTATGTCCAGCAGCTCAGACATGTTGCTGACCACGTCACACACTTTATTATACAGCATGACCATCACACGCTGCTTAGCAGTGGCGCACTTCGCTCGCTTAGCTTTTGAGCTGAGCATGGAGCCTGAGACACACACACACACACACATTTATCCAAAGCAACTTAATCGTATTCAAGATATACATTTGATTAATGTGTGTGTTCCCCTGGAAATCAAACACAACGAACACAACTGTGGCGCAGTTGTGATCTACAACTGGATCACAAATTAGTGAGTCGGGCTTGTAATCAGTAGGTTGCTGGTTTGATTCTAGCACCAGGTGGTAGCAACTGAAGTGCAATTGAGCAAGACACCTTACCCCGATTGCTCCCTGGGTGCTGCAGGGATAACTGCCCACTGCTCCGGGTGTGTGTGTGTGTGTGTGTGTGTGCATGACTTACAGTGTGTGTTCTTAACTGACAAATACATGTCACTTTCACAATATTTATTGGGTTGAAGTACAGGAATCAGGAGTGATAGAGGAAGATCTCACCTCCTTTAGGGTTGACTCTGTAGACCGGGTCGTACTGTGGGTACAGAGTGTTCTGCAGGTGGAACTTTGTGTACTGCAGAACCCTCTCTATCACATCCTCAATGTACACGGCTTTGGGCATGTGTGATGATGTCATGATGTTGAGGGCCGTCAGACACGCGTCAGCTGATTTAGTCACACGCTCCATGATGAGATCCCGCCACAGCCGCTCCTCATCCTCACCCTCATTATCCTGAGGATTTAAGCACAACGCCATTTGTTTCCTTTAGAAGTACCATCAAAACAACACGGTCTCTCAACACTATTAGTCCTACACAGATTTTTCTGCAAACAGTCCTTACTGGGGCATAAAATTAGCTAATAAAAATGTATTTGGTCACATAGATGTTGCTTTGTTATCTACCTACAGTGAAAGCGTTACAACAAACAACAGTGACACCATCTCCATCGCGTAGAATTCAGGTGTCACTCATCATAGTTCTGCGTGTTGCTTACATGGTTGATGAGTGAAGAAAGACTGGCCCCATCCTGAATGTTTTTCTCCACAATGTTCAACAGCTTCACCAGTTTGTCAGAAGGAATCTAGTGTATAGCAAATGAGATTAAAACTGCATTTTTCCAACTCACTACACACACACACACAAATCCAAAAATGACATGAAAACAGCTGCTTCACTGCACGAGATGGAACAAAATAAATACTGGACAAAAACAGAAAGTGCCTAGCAAACAAAAAGACCCTAAGTAAACAAAGTTTAATCAAAAACTAGCACACCAGCAAACAAATAATTAGCTAAAAATTAGAAAAAAATTAGCTAACTGACATTTACTTAACAGGTACAAAAGACCTTCATCATTTCCCTGACTTCTTACATACGTGCTGTCAGACTGTGACGAGACTCTTACCCTGCAAGTGATGCCCATGGCTTTAATCTTAGCAGATTCACTGCCCAGCTCACTCAGTTGCTGTTTCCCCAACAGCAGCTCCTGAGGGATCTCCTCATCATCTGCGGGAACATGCACATGAACACGGACACAAGCCTCTCATCTCACACACACCGATGTGTTGACCTACCCTGAGCGGTGAAGTCCACATCTTCCAGGCTCTCCAAGATGCTGTCGATGCTCAGTGAGAAGCGTTTAAAGGTGGAAGAGTCCATCATTTCTGCAATGAGAAGAGACAGCAGGAGATTGAGTATTGATGCTCAGAGCAGAAGTTCAGCGAAGATGATGTTGTACCTTCAGGTGTTAACTTGGGTTCATAGGCTTTTCGTTTCTTCTGCTTTTCTTTTGTCTTTAAACGTCTTGCAACTAAAGAACAAATAAAAAAAATCCACTTATGAACCAAGTTAAAAATATGCATACTTTTCACAATATTATGACATTAAAATGACCAATATGTCATTCATTTACATTCATTTCATAGATGCTTTTATCCAAACCCCTCAAATTATACATCTGATCAATATCTGTTCCCCGGGAATCAATCCCACAAGCTTTGTGCTGCCGATGCGTTCTTCATGCCTGCAGGGGGAAATCTGACAATGGATCTGTGCTCACCGTCGCTAAGGCTGCGAGAAGGAGAATCTTCATCAGACTCCCCATATCGGCCACCTGATCCTCTGAGAACATCCACACTTCCTCTTCGATGCTCCCCCGAACTCCTCCTGTCTCGCTCCTCAAACTCCCACGTTCTGTCACGATCCTTCTTATGACGTTTGCGAGATGCTGGGACAGAAAACGGAGACAGACTTTAACCTTGTTTAAGAAACGAACAGAGCCTTTTGAATCTATGCTATAATACACCTGGATTGGTTGAAAAAGATCATGCCTGAGTTTTCAAAACAAACCCTTATCATCCGCAAACAGGAAATCATGCACCAAGCTCATGCCATTGGTTGAGCCGATTATGTGCCATCTAGTTGGACTTCAAAAACAAGCACACTGCAACAGGTACAGTACAGTACTCACAGTGCTCTTCATCTCCAGAGCTGTCTTCTGCATACTTGGGTCTCTCGTTCACCGTGCTGCGCTTGCGTTTGTTCATCTTCACTCTCTCACACAGAGGCATGGTGGACTCGATCTCAGCCAGCAGTTCTGGAGGAAGATCCGTCAGAACAGACGAGTCTATCCCACCTGTGCAGAGACGTCTGATCAAATTACATGGTCTACATGCGCTCAAACCAAAACCAACCAAAAAATGCTTTTAGCAGGCTTACACACAACTAAACCAACATCAAGAAGTTAATACTAAAACAATTAATGGAATCAATGTGCACATATTCTCGTTTACACACTTTACCCCTTTAAAGACAATAAAACAAAAATATTTACTGTTTTCATTTTGTCATACTGAACAAGTTCCAAACAAGTTATTTTTTTCAGACTTTACCACAGAAGGTTGTTCATGAGCAGCACATAACCAAAATAATAACCACAGTTATTACAGAATTAGTCTGCCATTCTGACACTACAAATTTAATTTGTTAACTTTAATAATGTAGAATATTAATAAAGTGAAAAAAAC
>JBAJNP010011716.1:0-14367 GCA_036877545.1 Yasuhikotakia modesta | reverse complement strand
GCTCAACAACACTGTAATGAACTGTGCCCATATATAGTTGTCTGTAAACACACAGTAGAAGTTTCTTTTCCATAGCAAGTTGACTTTTCCATTTACAATTTTTCTTATTAATTGAATTAATAAGATCATTGGGCATAGAATAGTTGTTTGGCATCTAAAAAACAGCCCAAGAGATAAACTAAAATAGTGTAATAAATGAAACAAACACACTTTCAGAAAACCTGGAGCATGCATCAACCCCAAAATGAAAAGTGCACAAGAAAAAAAACACAAACACAGAACATAAAATACAGGACATCATGGTTACATGCTCACCTAAATAGGAAAATTTAGGTCCTTTATTAGAAGCATTTAGGAATTTCACAGCCTCCCCAGATTTTAAGATTAGCCCACCACTCCAGTCATAAGCACCCACTGCGCCAAACAGAACGGAGTTCTGAACGGAAAGCAAAAAGAACGAATGAATGTTCACTCTATTATGTTCACAATTATTTGTGTAGTGTAATTATATGGACACTCTGTGGTGCTATTTCTGCTCACATCGTGTGTAATATGGGAGCTGAATCCAGCTTCAGCCAGCTGCAGTTGAAATCCTCCACCTTGAGTACCTAAGACAGGACAGGAAGAGGTCAGGTGAGAATGATAATGCATATTGATTTAATACAAATTACTGACACGGTTGTAGAGTTATTTGATCAAAGCTTAAGTGTGTGTGTGTGTATGTAGTGTGCATATATGTGTGTGTGTGTGTGTGTGTGTGTGTGTGTAGGTGTGTGTGTGTGTGTGTGTGATGAAACTCTCTTACCCTCAATTCCCTCAATTATGTTTTGTTCCAGTTGAGAAAGGATGTCGTCTAAAGCTGCATAATTTGAAACGTTGAAAAACTTATTTTTATCTGCTATGTCCTCCATTTCTTGTACTGCATCTGTATCAGACAGAAGGGCATTGCCTACCTACAGAATATATAATGTTATTGTAATGGTAGGCTGTATGTTTTATGATTTAGTTAATAAAAACAAAGATATTAAATAACTTTGTAAAAATACACAAAAGTACATACAGTATGTCAATAAAGTGCCCTTTGTATACTACTAATAGGGTTACAAAGCCAATATGATTATTTGTTTTATGATATGATTATTTTATATTATTTTAATATTGATTCTTTGTGTGAAATGCTACTAACATAAGCAATAAACAGGACACTTACTCCAATGGCAAAGCGAGTTATTCCTTTCATTTGTGGCATATTCAAAACCTTGGTGAGATTCATTGAGTCTCCCAAAATTTTTCCGTCTGACAACACGATGATAATTTTTTTGGAGTCATTTTTTGATCCTTTCTCAGGGACGAAAATCGTTGTGCTGTAAAATCAGCCCATAAACTCAGAAAAAAACAAGACTTAACGGATTATCAACAACAAGAAATTGTGCAGCAGTAGAGAGAGGAACTCACAGAACATGGTGGATGGCTGAGGCAGTTTTTGTTAAATTACCAAGCTGCTTTATTTTCTTGACTTTTTCCAATGTTCTGTTGCCATCCTCATTGTCTTCAAGTGAGAGTTCAGTTCTAATTTTACTTCCATACTGCACTATTGCAAAGTCACACTGAAAACAAACGTTGATGTTTTTATAAACTGAACACATAGTAGTGCACTTCCTCAACTGAGCCTGAGGGTGGCGCTTTAATGTTTAAAGCTTGACAAGCTGTTTAATCACTCATTCACACACACACACACACACACACACACACACACACACACACACACACTGTTTGTTTTGCAATTGTAGATAATTCAGTTATCCAATAATCTTATCCAATAATCATTTCTGTTAAATCCTAAACCAACACAAATCAGAGATTTAGAATACTGGTAAAACGGCTGCTAAAATTAATACAAAAAATTCCTTAAAAATACATTTAATTTTGCCTTAGTTTTATGAATTGTTTCTACTTTCTACTTACTTTCTACTTGAACTGGATCTACTTACATCAAAGCATGTTTTCCAAACATTGACTATAACATTGTACATAAAGTCTTTGGCTTTCTGAAAATCTTCAGGCGAAATGCTACCAGAACCGTCCAGAACAAAAGCGATCTCTGTCCCAGGATCTACAACAGAGAGAGTTTAAATCAGCACAGAGCAGAATTAATCTGTTCCATGTATCTGATGTTGACATATTTAAATCCTCTTTGTTGATACAATATCACAAGCATCGCTTAGTGAACATTTTAGTATTAATTTATTATTAAAGGAAAACAGAAAATACCATCCTCATCCTCATCTTCTGTTGGGCTGGCGGTCTGCTGGGCATCTCGTTTCATTCTTCTATTATTAACTTCTTGCCAGTAGAAATGAATGAATTGTTACATTATCAATAAGACGTGTGAAATTGTCACGTTCAGTCAAGATATTTATGCTTTACCGTGATTGGTCCATCGTCCGTGGTAATGATTGTTATTGTTGTTGCTGTTTTGCAATGCATCTTGATTTGAAACTGGAATTAAAGGGAGATTGGGAATTGTATCTCAATTAAGTATGTATCTATACTGTATGTATACTGTATGTATGTACTGTATCTATAACGGATCTAAAAAGCTATTTTAGTCATTATTCAAATCTGCACCAAACATTTACAACATACCTAATTCAACAGGATTCAGTTTGTCTTTTCCTTTTGAACTTATCATTGTGCAATTTCCATTCAAATACTCAGTTGCTGACTTTTTTGTACGAACTTGATTACACACCTTGTTAGAAAAAACAAAACACACAACAACAAATATTTCTAATAAAAATAGTCAATATCTGTTTTTCATCTCTCAGTTAGGGCTTAGTAAATAGTTAATATTTTTGTTTAGAATTGCTTGGATTTGTAATATATAGCAGATAAAAAAGATTTGACTAATTCTGTCACTCTAAATATCTGCATAAGAAACTTCTGTGAACAGTATTTATGATCAAACTAATTAGATCAGACTAACACATCAAACTGAGTGACTCTCCCAAAAATACCACAATCTGGAAAAAAATCATGTAAAATAATTCAAACTTAAACATAAACTTTTCAAAAACTCTGTAGCTCCAATTGATCAAATACTTTTTCCACCATTTCCCTTTTCTGCAAAAATGCAATAAAAATACTGTTTCTGGTTTTCTAAAGGAGAACTGATGTAGATCTGTCTGTCACGTCTCGGCAGAGGAAACCAAATTCTGTGGTTTTACTGTGAAGCCGTTAGACAGACACAAAACCTTTTGCACGCTATTCTCTCAGACTATTAACACTTTATTTTTCATTTGAAAACACCTTTAATTTACTGAATCATACAGAATGAAGCACCAGTTGTCCCAAACTTCTGCCATATTTAACACATTGTGTATTTAAGAGGTTTTTGACATACCAGAAAATGTTCCTCCTCTGTTATCTTGTTAGCAGCTACTGACGCAATCGGTCTCAGGCCATTTCTTGTCTCGTCTTTAAAAGAGATGTTTATTTTATGGTAACTTATGTAACAACGTAATGCAGCGTGTTGAAATACTGTTTGAAAAATCTTGAAAGGTAAGAAAATACACTCTTACTGTGAGAAATTACCAAGAAACAATTCTTCTCTAGTGTGCATTCGAAAAGGTTTCCAGTTGTGGGAGAAGAAACAAGAACTCTAAAAT
Source organism: Yasuhikotakia modesta (assembly GCA_036877545.1). Taxonomy (NCBI): domain Eukaryota; kingdom Metazoa; phylum Chordata; class Actinopteri; order Cypriniformes; family Botiidae; genus Yasuhikotakia; species Yasuhikotakia modesta. The sequence continues at coordinate 10,699 of JBAJNP010011716.1, read as the reverse complement.
CGGAAAAATGACATAATTTATAATCTTATTGTGCTTTATTGTTAATGTTTTTGTATACAGCCAATGTCTGCTATTTCAAAAAATGTGTCCCACAGATGACTAACCCTTCTGTGGACTGAATTATGGTTTGCCCAAAAAGTGGATCATTATTTGTGAAGTTCTTTACTGGTAAAGGTTGAACGTTGAACCCGTCGACACAACATAGTGCTGTAATATATAAAACAACCAATCAGAACTCATCCGTATTTAACTGTGAAAATATAGATTCATTAAGGCAAAGAAATACAATTGGTTATGGTTTCTTTTAAAAACATATTTAAAGACACTTGCAAGGCTCAATTATTTAAGAGCATAAAAATATAAAAATAAAAAGCATAAAAATATCAAAAGATAATATATAAAAAGATAAATACATACCAATCATAAATATTAGTCTTCTGTACATTTTGTGAATTTGATAAATCCCACCTTAAAAAAACATCTGCAGAGCTCTTACTGGTGGAGAAAAAGAGCTCGTTGTGGTCTTAGAAAATAGAACAATGAGATGCTGTCTGTAGAAGCATTCGAACCCTCCCACACACTTCACACACATCACTGAAAACTTTGTCTCCATGAGGAAGTAAATATTTACTTAAACCATAGCAAAATATTGAGCATTATATAACTTTAATCATGTTTTTAAATTGTTTTAATAAATCTGAAATAATCAATAATGGTCGGCTTGGTTTGGTTTACAGTTTTGATGGGGTTGCATTTTAAATGACTAAAATTAAATCAGTTAACATTTCCACTCACATGCTACTTTTAAATATGTTTGTATTCAGCAGTCTGAGGCAAAAAAAAAACATGTTAGTAGCCAGTGTGGCCGTTTGGTTTAAGTATGTGGATAAAGTGTTCATAAAAGTCAGCAAATAACTGAAAGGAATTTTTTCATAGCATATCAATTATACATAGTTATACCTTTTTGATTAAAGTGGTGTACAATGCCAAAAGCATCATTGCAAGCAAAAATGTTTGGAAAATAAATTTTCCTGCTGTGCTGTAGACGTGTGATGCGAAAAAATGCGTCTAGCCATGTGTACATGTGTAACAAGATGTGACGAATACGTGGTACCTGGTACGTCTTTTTTACCTGGTACGTCTAAGGTAAAGCCCTAGACTACAGGCTGAAACGTTGCAAAACACAACTTGTAACTAATTTGCATACTTCTAATGTTTATTGATGTCTTTGTTGTTTTCCTAACATTTTAAGTTGCTTTGGATAAAGCGTCTGCTAAATGTAAATGTGGAATCTGGCTACTAAATTTTTGAAGGTATCTGCAATAGGGGCAGTTAGAATCAGGGCTGGGCATAGGGTAAGGTGTGTTGTGTCTGTTTGACAATGTGGGAGTGATCACTCATTGGTTAGTGTTCATATACGTCAATCTTTTTTGAAGGTTGCAGTAGAGGGTTGAATTTATAGTTGAAGAATAAGTCCAATTAAATATAGTGCATAGAAACAACATCCGTTCTCATAGCAAAGAGCGGGTGATAAACATTATTAACAGAGACTCTGTGGTTACTGACTGTCACATACTTTGCAGCTAATTGATATAATAGTGTAATAGAGTATTAGAATATAGTCAGTTAAATAATCAGGTCTAGTATTCATTTGCTTATGTAAATGAGATGATGTGTAAATGTCATTGTTCAAATGTGCATTACTCAATGTTCCTCCTCAGCAAATGCCAAAACTGGGTTATCACAAACCAGGAAGTAATCATACTTACAGAGAATTGCTTTTCAGTGTGTACTGAAACATTGTATGTTTGTTTGCAGGCAAAATAAAGTGGTACTATCTATCCAAGAAGAGCAGTTTAGCCATACGGGTACAAATATTGTTAGCAGGTGGGAAAATATCTGTAAAATATCTGTTTTACACTCCATAATGTTGAAATTGAGCACGTCTACCCATCTGAAATGATTTCACACAAACTTTGTAACAGGATGTGGTGAGTAGGAAAGTTCTGCAGTATAAGTAACCATGTTGCATACTTTAAAATGTTATAAATCTAAATATATTTAGCCTACTTTTAGCCCTGACACATTTTCTCACAGTTTGGTCATAGTGAGCCTATACAGCTAATATGTTTTTAAAGAAAGCTCAAGAGTCAGCAAGCAAGGTAATGTAATTTACATAAAAAATACAAGCCATTGTTTCATCCGAATATTATTGTTATTGCAGTAAAACTGGGGCTTTATTTGGCGTCTGGAGGGCCAGAGTTTAGCTGAACAAGCCACAGGCCACCTGCATGTACGTTTTGCTGTTGACTGTTCTACCCAGTAGATGTCGCTATTGCATGTGTTTTACTGCGATTTGTGAGACGTTTGCTTCTAATTTACATGGACTATTTCATTTAAAGGTCATTGAAGGTACATACAAGGATTCGGCAATTGTGTCTTTTGATGCTTAAAAGACTGTTTTATTATTAATGCTAAGAACAAAGATAATGCCAGGGGTAAAGAGGTAAGAATGAAAGAGTTAAGAATAGTTAAGAATTTAATTACAGGTGTTGCTACAAATGATTGTTCCTTACATTGATATAAAACTTGTGATGGCCAAATAAAATGTTTTTGTAATAGTGAAGTTCTGTGATAAAAAGTTAAGTACAAAGATATGAGAAATAGATTCACTTTCAGCAGCACAAAAGGAACATAAAGGGTCATTATCCGGCAAAATCTTATGTTGGAAAAACGCCTTTTCTAATGAAATATTTGATTCTTTCAGATGAGCAGAAACATTTATGGCAATGAGTAAATGCCGTGTGAGATCATAATCATGTGGGTCACATCTGTACTCACAATGCATCTAACTCTCTGAGATCATCTTGCTTTGACTTTGTTACAGGATGTGGTTAAACTGATGCTAACTGAGGCAAACAGGCCAGCCTTTAAAGGCAACCTTAAATGCAAGATTACCAAAGTAAATATAGCTGCTCTCAGCCTTTATCACATAAAAAACATATTATCACTGTTAAATCACAGTTAGCACTTACCAGTACAAAACTATACATAAGTGATAAAATAGGGGGGCTGAAAAATCACATCCCCCATATAAGAGGAGGTGTGAATTGTTACAGGAAACAGCAGAGGACACAAGCCCCCTCGGTCTCTAGTTTTGACTTGTTCGTCTTATAAGTTTTGGCTTTTGTTACTTAAATGACATGCAAGATGTACATTCCACAGTTTGGAATATTTATTTGTTTTCTGTCGACTTCGAACGGTAGGTTCAAAAGATCATTATTTATAATCAATTAGAATGAAGTTTTTTAAGAAAATAGAGAGTAATACTATTGTCTTGTTTTAACACAATTCAGATTTCTTGTTTCTTGTGTTTAAAAATAGAAACATTTGAAATTTGATCTATAGACAATTTACCAAAATTACCAAAATGAATATGTACTTCTTTGTCAATTGTATTTTGACACTCTTTCGTTTCAGCACTGGGTTATTGCACAGAAAGGTGTGAAAATGTTACAGAGATCAGACACAGCGCTTCTCTGAACTCAAAGGTCTTTCTTTCTTGCTACTTTAATACCGACCTTGGCAATAACACAGCCAGCAATGCAAAACCAGTGATCTGGAGCCACATTAAGCGTCTCCTGAAAATCACACAAGATGGGAATATTGACTTCAATGATCCTAGAGAAGGACGGGTGATAGTTTTTCCCATCCTGGCAGCAGGAGGGAATTTCTCCATCCTTATTGATGATCTACAGCTGTCAGATCTGGGCACGTACTGTTGTAAGCAGGACAGGGAATGCTGGAGAGTGAAGATCACAGAATCGGTGTCTTCAGCCCATGACAGTAAGTCCTTAAAAAATGTTGGAACAGCGAATGCTATAAAAATATGTACAGGCCATCCTGTTCATACTGTACATTATGGCAATGTACAGTATATATTGTAAATACGCTACATTAAGTAAGTGGTTTTAAAACAACATTCAGAGAAAGCTTAAAAATAATTATGCTTAGTTATGTTCATGTTTTTATAGAGAATTATGGAGTAAATCCCTGGTTATACTTCGCTGCCGGGGCTGGATTATTTGTCCTGCTTTTCATCGCTTTCTACCTGTTTTTAAGACTTCACGGTAAGCACCGATTGTCATTATTAATTATTGTGTTCATTTTAGTTATCTAGGAGCCATTCATTTTTTATAATGTTATGTTATAATATCAGCTTTGGTATAAAGAATTCTATTTTCTTGGACAGAAAACTGGAAAACGAATTTGTCAAAACCTAATTGTGTTAATGGGGTGCAGAGTGAAGGTAAGTTGTACTAGATTAGTGATTAGTTTTGATTGTTTATGTTTCTGACTTATTGTTTAAGTTTCTTGACTTTTTAAAAAATCTATTGTTTCTAGGCAGCCACACACAAGTGACACAGAGAACAGAAATCAGTGAGCATAAAAACAGAAACAAAAGGGGTAAGTTTGCTTAGTTTGCTAGCGCTTATTCAAAAAATAAAGGATAGAGGTGAAAACAAAAACAATTTTTTTCTACTTTAAGTGGCCTCTAAAAGTATTTAAATAAAAACACACATCAATTTCACATTCACACTTCTCTTAACACCACTCTGAAACCTAACAAATAAACAAAAACATTTGTCGAAAGCAAAACATTTAGCCGAAAAGCTATTTGGTTTACGAGGACATGTGTTTATATCATAATAAACATGTTTATATCATTATAAATATGGTTAAATGGTTATATACACATCATCATACACATTTATGTTTTATAAACCCCATATAAAAGTACACACAAACCCAAAGGTTTAAATTTAGCCACGAAATGAGAGTGGAACATCATTACACCTGTGGTTAACATATGACTGTAATTATGTTAGAGAAAAGTTAAGTTAGTTCGCAGAGGTCCAGCATCAGGTGTTTTTTAACAACAGCAGGTGCTGTTTTTTATTGTAATTCTTAATGTAATTTATGTGTTTTGTGAATCAAAACACTTTAAAGGGCACTATATACACACCATACATACTTGTACACTACACTTGTACATGTACACTACATTGGTACATACTTATTCACTACACTTGTACATGTACACTACACTTGTACATACTTGTACACTACACTTGTACATGTACACTACATTGGTACATACTTGTACACTACACTTGTACATGTACACTACACTTGTACATACTTGTACACTACACTTGTACATGTACACTACATTGGTACATACTTGTACACTACACTTGTACATGTACACTACATTGGTACATACTTATTCACTACACTTGTACATGTACACTACACTTGTACATACTTGTGACAAGTATGGTTTGGGGAACAAGCAGGTTTGGGGAATGGACAGAAAGATGGATGCACTGTATGTACAGTAGCACTTATATTCCATTTTCCATTGTAGTTAATATACATTCAATAATCTGGATTTAAAAATTCCGGATTGTCAATTATATAAATTTTTTAGGATGTTTTGCTATGCTGATGTTACTTTAGAATCATAATTTTTGTCCATTAACCTTTTATTTAGGACGCAGGGAAAATACAACAGTTTATGGTAGGTTATACTTTATTTGTTAAATCTATATTATATATTTTTTCACACAATAATTTACAACCACGTTCTATTTTTTTAATACAGAAAATGATGCACACGCTCCAAATCAAATTTCTAGGGGGCAACAGAGACAGAATCCACAGAGAGGTGACTTATTGTTATTGCATCGTTATTTTTACATTACATTTATTATTGTATTAAACAATTGATATCTTTAATAATTATATAATATTAAATATCAGCTGTCAGAACAGTTCCTGAGCCAACTACAAGTCACCAGCCAAATTCAAAACCATACTATGGTGAGACTGCACTACAGTGTAAAAATTATCTGTTGCAAAAGAGTTTATTTAAGAGGACATAAACAATATGTGTTTGCAATATTTCAGTCAACCAAGCGGAACTCTCTATTCCAAACAATGCTGGGCAAAAGCGCAAAAAACAAAAAAGTAATTTTATAATTTTGTATTATATATTCTTTGTTTTATGCTTATTAAAGGATATTTTCAGTTTATTATTGCAAACATCTATATGCCATATCTTTATATATTTTTTTCTATGGCAGATTTTCAGTTTAGAAATCCAATCTATGGGGATTGAGGTTAATCATTATGGCAGGAGGTTGTGGCAACAGAATCCAGTTCCAGAGAATCCGGTTCCACAGATTACAGCCTGTACATAATTGTTTATCACGAATCATTGAAAGCGTCTTTTAATGGCACAATAACATTGATGCTCTTTTAGTAAATCTTTACTAACTACAATTGTTATGCATAAAACATTGAATAAAAATGAAAAAATGACAAACATTTTTTGCTTTGACTGTTGTTTTGCACCTCGTATGCATATTAAATCAACATATAAAACCATTTTAATAGTTAATTCACCAAGATGTTGGTGAAAACTTTCAGACTGTTCAGAACTTATTAGTCATATTTGTATTTAAAGAATCGTGGCAGTATGATTTATTACACTTTTGTTCCTGGATGAAGCTCATGAAAGGAGCTGGAATACATTATGTTCATTCAACCAGGTAACCATTACAATGAGTGAAAGGCATGACTAATGCTGGTGATGTACAGGGCAGAAGGAAACATACAAGCTTGCCACCATTCACTCTCCGTCAGCAAAATAATGACCATTTATTACCTTGCAAAAATTTACCTCACAGTATTGGGATGACATTTCTGTAAATAACAGTTGATCTTGGTCTGTAGGTAACCTGGAGGGGCAAAATGTCACTCTCAAAGCACCATAAAAGCAATATAGTTCATAGAACTTTTGTGCTATAGTGTTTTAAAGCCATACAATAACTCTGGGTAAGAAACAGGCCCAAGTTTAAATTTTTATTCAGTGATTGACTTTTGTTTGGAAGCCCGAAATCAGATTTGCTTTTAAATTCAAGATTCAACATTGACATTATTGATGCCAAAAGGCATTAAGTCTTGAATATGATGTTTTAACCAGCAAAGTTCAAGGGAAGGACACAGGAGAGAGTAACAGATTTTGCTGGATATTCAATACAAATTTACACACAAAAATAACTGTTCATTCTAGTTTTGTGTTTTGCACTGTAGCACCTTGGTCACAGAGAAACATTGTTTTACTGTGTACTTGTATATGGCTGAAATGACAATAAACTTCACTTTGACTTGAAATTGTGCAGCTGCTGAATACAGACATGAAAAAGACTCTATAATCTCAGATTTCTGAACATAATCCCTGGATATGGCCAAATCTCTTCTCTGTGGTCCCCTGTGGATTTTTAATATGGCTCAAAATTCAAGGAACTATGGAGACACAGTAAAAAAATAATAGTGAACAGACAGTTTTAGTAATTTATATAAATAAATACCCTTATATATATATATATGTGTGTGTGTGTGTGTGTGTGTGTGTGTGTGTGTGTGTTTGTACACCAGGATGAGAACAAACGTTTTAAGTAATATAACATTTTCGCATATATGTTTAGTTATTTATAATTGCTTAGGGGGTCAATATAAACAGTCTGTACATCATACTGTGCCTCGCATGAATTTGAGGGCATCCGGAACTGACGTACACAGAATATGAAGAACTGAATGATGTGGCAAAAATGAAACGATTTATTTCATCTAGCCTACAGTATCCACAGCTACTTTTTAAAATCATATTTAAAATACCAAGTCCCCCGACTGTCACACGCCGCAGATCGGAGCTGCGCGCATCGGCCGCTTGATTTACAAAATCGCTGAAATCGCAAATGTCCTTCCGCCGCAAAGTCCGCGCTGCTTCTTCCGGATTGTCAGTCTGAGCTGTTTCCGCCGCCATTGCGGGTCTGAGCGAGTCCCATCCGTGCAGAAAAAACATCAACCATCTGGCGGATCGGCTTGACACGACAAAACCGTGACTCTTGCATTCACTGTCTGATAAAATCAGACGTCCTCTGTTCGGTCTGTTACGAATCGGGGGTGTCCGTGGACAGGAGGTCGTCGCTCGCTAAAGCTAGGCAGAAATATTGCGAGGAGTCCGGCCGGGAGGATTGAGAACAGAAGCCAGAGCCATGGCTCAGATCCTGCCTATCCGCTTCCAGGAGCACCTGCAGGTCCGTTCACACTGCAGCTTAATATATATAATCTAATGTAAAGCGTTAATATTCGTTAAATCCGCTGAAATAGAGACGACGGAGCTGGTTAGCATTAGCACTAGCGCAATGAATGACCCCCATCCATGGATGTGTCTCAAAAATGAGTAAGCTGCCTACCTAGACGGCATTTTCAGACAGATCGACCGATATTGCGATGATGTGCAACACCAGCGTTATAAAATAGCGATTATTCGGATTTACTTTGCTTTGTTGAATGTTTTCTCCCGTTATTTAAGTCGCAGCTGCGTCTGAATGAGCAAATTGTGGGCAATAATAATACGTACTGGTCGTGTTTTGGTTCGTGTTATGTCCCTGTAACAGATCCCACACAACGTTTCTCACCGTATCCATCCTAGAAATCTGTATTTGCACTAGTATTGAATGCAGATGGTTAATCGATATCGACGTTTCGTCATTGAACTGCTGGCTGGAATGTTTCTGAGTGTTTGTCATCTACGTGCCTTGAATGACAATAAAGTTACAGAAGATGTTGTTTGTATATTAAGATGGTTTGACGTCTTATGACTGTAGTCCTTACTGCATATTTTGACATTGCACAGGTGCATGTCAGTGGGGAGGATTCTGGGCTTTTGAGAACAAATAGCTCCATATTTTTATCCCAAAAATATCCCATTACATTTAAATGGTCTTGCAGTAGACACGTTTATGACCCCTAACCTGTATTAAAGCTTAGGGCACAACTACACAACATTTGAAGCCACATACAGCCTTCAGCTGATTAAATACACAACTTGAACACTAGTTCACTGTCTAGGTAATACACTTGCATTAAAGCCTATAGCAGAATGCACCATTTATTGAGCCGATATGGATGAAATGTTTGTTCCTCTTGAATAATGTCTTTCCTTATCTCACAGCTCCAGAACTTGGGCATAAACCCAGCAAACATCGGGTTCAGCACCCTCACAATGGAGTCGGATAAGTTCATCTGTATCCGGGAAAAGGTGGGCGAACAGGCCCAGGTGGTGATCATAGACATGAGCGATCCCAACACACCCATCCGTAGACCCATCTCTGCAGACAGTGCCATTATGAACCCGGCCAGCAAAGTCATTGCTCTTAAAGGTAAGATACAGGGTGTATACGCCCATTACACATTAAAGCATGGATATTTAACATGTAATGATAAGGCTTGAGAACTGACTTGATTGTAAAAAATCTTGAATGGTCGATTCTGTGAGTTCCATTTCCTGTAACCCCCTCCCACCCCCCATTTATCCCAGTCAACACAACTAGGGTAAATTTGGTGCATTATAGCGCACTTCTCATTCAGTTCAAAAGACGTTTAGTGAAAGTGTCATACAACTGTTGTGTCATCAAAAGACAATAATTCTAAAGATTTTTCACTACTGGTTTTGAAAAGAGATTTTTCTCCATGTATCCAACAAATTTCTGCTCATATTTTAAGTCGTCTCTGTCTCGTTACGTAATAAAGCTTCGTGCTGTAATTTGTTTGGTTAAGAATAGCCTTAAAAAATGCTCATTGGAAATGTTTTGCCGTCATAAATGCTTTGTCTGTTCTTGCTTGTTTTTGTTCCTTTTTATTTCTTTGTTTCTTACTGCTTTCTTATGTTTGCAGACGGTGAGTTCAAATTCATCTCTTCTGAAGTGTGGGATTATAACTGTGAAAGTGGGGTCAATCTGAATGGCTTTCATGTTGAATGATACAGATGTAGGTTAGCCATGTGTGGAGGGGGTCAGGATTCTGTAACATGCATGTAACATGGCAACAGCCTCTTTTTTGTGTAGTGAATTTAGATTTCTGTTGTTGTTATTTGAAACAAGACTATTTAGCTATTTTTGTTTTGTTTTAATAGCCTATTATCAATGCAATGCAAAGGTATCTACCATCTTCCAATATTACCCAGAATTAAATGAGTAAATTTGTGGTAAGTTTATTTATATAAAAGGTTTAGATGAAGTTTAATATGATATTGAAATTAGTGAGCGCAAATAAATGTATAACATGATTGAAATACAGCTGTAGATCATAATTTTACAGTACATTAGTTTAACCGTACATTGTTGGTGTTTTAAGAACAGGGATTTTTGATAAACGTCCAGTTGGTTTTAGTCAGGTCTAATTAGTGATGTCATTTCTGGCTCTTATCCGTGTACTAAACTTAAGTTTAGTATTGTTCAGAGGTTTTTCTCTGAAGATCTAACATTCAGTGTGTTTACTGGGAAGAAAACCACAAACTGTATCACAGAAATTAGATACTAGATGAGGAGAGAAATAATACAATGGCCCCAGAGGTATTTAGACATTAAGCTACACTAAACAATGTATACAGTGTATTTACATGTGTATAAATATAGCAGTGTATGCTACACATTAGTTTGCTTAATGTATGTTTGCTTTCTTTGTGTTAGAAATGCTTGGTTTTGATTTGATTTTCATTTATCTGTTGCAATTATACCTTAGGTTTGGCCAAACATGTCCAAATACTTTGGGGTCATTATAAATA
>JBAJNP010011715.1:0-14370 GCA_036877545.1 Yasuhikotakia modesta | reverse complement strand
TGTTTGCTAGCCTGCGCTTTTATAGCTAGCAAACAGGAAGTCATGAACCAGGAAGCAGAGGGGGCAAATGTCAAAGTTCACGGGGAAAGGGCCCCCTCTGCTGACCAGTCCTTACACTATGATTAGTTCACTTTTATTTTTATCACCTGATTAGAGTCTGACATCTACACAGGCTATTCAACACTGTTCCACAAAAGCAAAAGAAATCAATTGCCTACTTATGCTCAATAACAAGTTTCAATGTTGCCTCCTATCATTGATTAGTTAATATATAAGTTAACAGACTTCATCTGGACTTTATTCAGGATTTATCCTGACTGCTCATGTTCACCTCTGTTTCCAGATCCCTCTCTTTCTTCTACACACGGCCTATGGCAGGCAGGCACGTAGATAAACCATATCTAGCCTCAATGTCATTTTAAATTCAAAAGCTGTTCACTGAAAAATAAACATTCTCTGCTTATTTACCCACTTGAGCCCATTATGGCAGAATTTACATTTTTTACAATATGTTCCTTAATGTTAATAACTTGAAATAACTAAACTACTAAACTAATCCTCTATAACCCCGCATATCCCTGCTACCATACATTTTTTAAACCATATAATGTTACATATCCACCCATCCTTTAATATCAAGCGAAGTTCAAGTTCAACTAATCTGCTGACTGACAAAGAAACTAACTTAAGCTTTAACCCAAGAAGTAAACAACAACCACAAATTTTTATTTGAATATAGTAATTAAGTCGACTAACATTGTTTTTGTCTTTTGTTTTTCTCTAATTCTCTATGGCTGTTAGGTCAGTAAATGCAGTTTCCAGTCCAACACACACTGCCACACCCACCGTCCCTGGGGTGGTGGCAGACGAAGACTCCGCCCTTTTGTCCTCTGAACTATATTGTTCGACATCACAGGGTCACATGACAGAATTGCAAGATGAAGGAACAGACAACGGAAGTTATGAGGTAGAAAAATTCGAGCAACCTAGCAGGGCGGAAACAGAATCAGCTGATTTACAAGCGTTCCAGGCCCAGAACAGAAGGCTGCTACCGAACTTCAAGAACCCGCTTCACGTCATTGACGGACCAGACCAGCGTTATTTCATCGGGATCATTGACATCTTTACTGTTTATGGTTTCAAAAAGAGGCTTGAGCACTTTTGGAAAAGACTTAGATACCCAAGACAAACATTTTCAACTGTCAGTCCTCCAGCCTACTGTCACAGGCTATGCCAGTGGGTTCAGAGTCATACCAAATAAAGCATGAGGATGTGTCAGAGGACATCTGAACCATGCATACCTCATTATATAAACACAGGCCAACACAGTAGAAATGACCAGAATGTAGATTTAACTATTTACTCACCAATTCAGATTATCTGTCTGTAAAAAACTTTTTACTTAAATAAAAAACGATGCTTAAGCGAGTTCTTGTTGGAACATTGTACTTACTGAAAAATGCAGTTAAAAGTCATTTTCATTTACAGTGAATTTTTATTTTCACTGGAGGTTTGGAGATACTGAGCAAAACCGAATCACTAAAAACATGAACATTTTGTAAGACATATAATGATGAAAAGTCTTTTTAAATGGCTCAATGAACTGAATTAAGACATGCAAGCTACATTTATCACATACTTAATAAATGCATTGGGTTGTCATTTCCCAGACATTTTGTGTCCAAATGTTTTGAGGAGTTTTTCTGTTAAGCAGTTATGGGTTAAAGAAGAAGAGAATGTCTGAAAATGTAAGTGTAAAATAGAGGAGCGTGAATATTTGAACATTTTCATTAATGTGCCATGATACTGGTAATGGTTAAAATATATTGAAAATAGAAAAGACCATAAAATGTTTTGTTTAATAGTTTGCTGAAATCTAATTTACAGACGTAGTATTTAAAGAGGTATTAAAATACTTCATACAAAATATGTATTATATTAAAGGCATAATAATGTTCTTTTCAGCATCGTGACCATCATGCATGTAATTCCAGCTCTAATCCAGGCTGAGTAGAGGATGTCCGATGTAATTGATGGTAGGATCAGTAAATTCCAGGCTGCGCTGTAGACTCAGCCTCATCCTGCACAATCGATCCCGTTGCAGGGACAACCAACAAGCTGATGTTACTGAAACGATCACAGTGGGAACGCTGACACGATGGATTTCAATGTCAAGAAACTAGCCTCCGACGCAGGTGTCTTCTTTACGCGTGCAGTTCAGGTATGAAATGAGCGTTTTGTTGTTATGCGTGTTTTGCCTTAAGTCATAAGTAACTTGCGTTAATTCATAGGCATGGATGTGCGCAGCAATCTCGAGTCATTGAATGACATCTTCACGACAACATCAAGAAACGTTCTTTAGAGTAGATCCTGCAATTGTTAAACAATCTTTGTCATTTTGCGATTATCTGTATTTTCCTCGCCATTGTAAGCCGATAGACGCAAGCCAAGCCGTATCCATTATTAATGGCTGTTCATGTGACAGTCACCAGCTGAATTCTCTGAACAGCCACAAGGTCAAAACCTGTTAAGTTTCACCACTAAGTGAAATTAATTTTATGTGAAATCGATAGTATAGTTTATATGTTTATATATACATAGCAGGTGGAAAATACCTTTTCATAAAGCACAATAAATAAACAAACAACGCTGCCTTTTGTCTAAAGATTATGTACCGCAAATATATATATATATATATATATATATATATATGCCCTGTGTTTGTACAAAGGCTGAAAGATGTTTGACCAGGTGGTGTGTTTGTGTGACTGTGTTTGTGCTTGTTTGTGGCTAGTTTACAGCTTAAAAGGTTTCCAATTTTTGTTATTTTTATTCTGGGTGGAAAACTAGAATTCAGCGTTGATGTTTTTCATTTATTTTACCTTTAACACAAACAGACACAACAATAATAACTGAGGCGTACTACAAAATATAAGCTACAATACGTTGCATTATTTAGCAAGACTCTTGTTGCAAGGCCACGGCAGTAAAAATACTGCTGTTTCTTATGCTAGAAAAAAACAGTTCAGTCATTTTAATTCCAGAAGATTGTAAAAAAAGACAGAATAAAATACTGTTTGTTAAGCTATCACTGTTCTTATACTCTGATGTTCGGTTGCTTGCAGATGTTAATTGCAGATGTAAAGGGAATTCATCAGTGTAACTGTAGCATGTGAATGTGATTTAGTTCATTTTAGGTCATGTGAATGTGATTTACTGTAGCATGTGAATGTGGTAAATGTTTTTGTATCTCCATTGAGTTACATTGAGTTAACAGCCCATTGAGTTAGCAGCCCAAAAGTTCATGGGTTAATTTCTCAGGGAACACATACTGATCAAATGTATAACTTGAATGCAAATACACACACACACACACACACACACACACACACACATATATGTATGTACACTTTGGGTGTGAGTTGTCTGTTGTGTGAGCAGGGGTCTTCCCTGTCTGTGAGTGAAATAACAAGCATATTTTTTAGCACAGAGGAAATCTGCAGCAGACCAGGAGTTTCCTGTTTATCACTGCGAGTTCAAGGGAATTTGGTCGTCTGATAGCTACAGATTTACAGCCTCTTTTACCTTTCAGAGGAAATTAAAGCTTCCATTTACACACATTCAACATTTTGGGGTATTTAGCACAACCTACAAAGTGTTGAATAGTATTACTATTTGTCCATCTAAAAGAATTCAGAATTTGAACTAAAACACATTTCTGTTTACAGTAAAAATAAACAAGGTCTGTGCCTTTTAAATAATGTTATATCTTTTATTAGTTTTTGTTTCTTTAACTTATCTTGTTTACTTTATAAATCAGGGCTAGTTAAGTATGTTTGAATGTCTCCTATACAAAAAATAACCTTTAAATCATTTACTTTACCTTTACCTATATGGTTATTTGTAGTCTTACTGAAGTAGTGCCAGATGGGGGGGGCGTGTCCTGGTCTGCCAGTCACCTTTGCTGACATCCAGATAAACGTCTTTCCTTGCTTGGCCAGTCACTACTACCTGTCAGTGATTATGCTGAGAGCAGATTATCAGTTATACCCACAGTTTCACACATTCCATAACCAATTCACGTAAGATATAGATTATCAATACACAGATCTATGCACTGACAGGAATATTTCTGTGTAATTTGCTTAGTTGTTGCATTACTAAACAGCATCAGTACATTAGACCATTTAATTTTTAAAAAAATGCCAAATATAAAGAAAGGTTAAATGTTTTCACATTAACCTTTTCTTAGGATATGTTACATGTATATTGTGACTCATTCATTATTTAAACAGTTATATAAATATATATTATATAGATGATATTATATAAATTATATAAAATTATAGCTGCAATTATTTGAATACCAAAAACACTTAATCTGGAATTGCTTCTTAATTGTTGATGAATATTGTACATCTTTTTTAATTGGATACCATTTCCAAAATTTTGTATTCTGTACATTTGATTTGAATGTTTTCTAGTACACAGAGGAGAAACTTGGCCAAGCAGAAAAGACTGAACTGGATGTTCATCTGGAGAACCTGATCGCTCGAGCCGACTGCACCAAAAACTGGACCGACAAGATTTTCCATCAGACTGAAGTTCTGCTTCAGCCCAACCCAAGTAAGACTCTAACTTGCTTTCAGTTTTTTAGATTGTCTCATTTAAATTCCCTTTGCACTTTAAAAGGGTAAATTTTATGTTAGAATCTGCAAATTATACCTGTCATTCTGTATAGATGCTGGTTTGAAATGTGTACATATATCATTTATACATTTTAAATTCTCTAAAATACAAAGCACACAATTGTTTTTGTCACAATTGTACTTATAGTTCTAATAACGTTTTACACACAATGAATTCACATTAAGTGACACCTAACATAGCAAGTAATTTGTAGTGTAATCTGCCCTTTATAAAGGAGATGTATGACAGACTGAGGTGGTGTGGCAAAGGGGTTAAAACTCTAAGCTGATAACCAAAAGGTTGCAGGTTTGAGCATTGCTAGGGGCAGTCTAATACAGCCCCTGTAATACTGTAAATCCCTGAAGTCCCTTATTGTTATTACTAATTCACTAATGTTTCCAAATTTAGACCTGTTACTTCATCACATCTCAAGGAATATTCTTATACAATTTTATATTGCTTAATTTACATTCATTTGAAGGTTGGACAATATACAATTAGGAAAACAAAATAACACATTGTATTTTTAATATTTAAGTATAATTCCTTGATCATTTGTAAGACCACAGGTTTCAGACCCTTTATTAAAAGAGCAATCTTTGATGAGACGATGGTCTCTGATGTACCTTTCATGTACTTAAGCTTTTAAATTTAAATACGAGAGGTTCTGATTGGACTAGAGATGTGTGCTCGTAAGAACACTAACCTATTCTTTCTGCCTCTCTACATGCTCCAGTTGATCAAACTGGTAAGTTTTTCTTTAATCCCTGTGGCCTGGGCTGTGGGTCACCAGCCAAATTCATTTTTCTCAGGTTTTTAACTTTTAGGCAGACAAAAACCAAATCAGACTTTCTGAACTATGAACTTTGTCTTCATAATTCCTGTTATGAAATGAAATAAAGACTCTTAACTTTCCGTTGATGCAGTTGTTTGTTATTCTGTCAGGACTATTATTCTATCCCAGAAAGGATAGAACAAGTTTGTTCTACCATAAATAATTTATATTTTTTTGTGTGTTGTCTTCATGTGTAGGCCGTCATCAAAACCTCTGTTTTGTATCTATAAATCTGTATCTTTAGATGAATGAGTTTATTTAAGGCATAAAGACTTTTGTCTTACTGATGGAAATCTTTGTTTAGGTGCCCGTATTGAAGAATTCTTCTATGAGAAATTAGACAAAAAGATTCCAACCAGAACTACTAATGCTGAACTGCTGGGCCAGTACATGACAGATGCTGCAAAGGATTTTGGTCCAGGAACTCCATATGGTTCGTACAATCATCCAGACATGAACATAATTGTCTCTTAATCGCACAGCTCCCTGTTCTGTACATCAGTAGCAAACACTTCAGTTTAAACAAGCCACAACACAGAAGTACTGATATACAGTGTAATATACAGCAATACTGCCCCCCCACACACACACAACTGCAGACGCCCTGTAGGTGTCACACTTATACGTCTAAAACACAAAAGTGTTTAAGTTCATAGATTACGTAAAGCAGTCTGCCACTAGATGGTGCACTTGCTATCTAGTGCACTTGACTTCTTAGAGGTTAGGAAGGGCTGCTAACTATTCAGAAACAATAGACTAATGACTCAACTTTCTAGTGTACATTTATGAATCTGTTCATAAAGATTAAAAGCTGTTTTAGGGTAAACAAGTTGGCCCTTGTGTTTTCCAGGCAGCACTTTAATCACTGTTGGGGAGTATCAGAGGAGATTGGGTGAAGCAGAGAGAGAATTTCTTCAGACATCAGCCATTAACTTCCTCACACCTCTTAGAAACTTTCTGGAGGGAGACTGGAAAACCATTTCTGTGAGTTCGGAAATAATTGGAATCAGAATAAGCTTTTGTCACACACACACACAGACTAAATGAGATGTTGGATTTTAACAATTCTTGACACCTCTGGTCTGTTTTCAGAAAGAAAGAAGGCTACTTGAGAATCGACGCCTTGATCTTGACGTTTGCAAAGCAAGACTCAAGAAGGCCAAGTTGGCAGAAGCCAAGGCAGCTGTAAGGTTTACTTTCACTTTTCTTATGATTCTGTGAATTTTTTCTGTTTGTTCATCATCTTTCACAATTGCGAGCGAGTTCAGTCTGATTTAGGACCCAAAAATAGACAGGTACCATAAACCCATTTAATGTTTGGCCTGCTGGCCAAATCCAGCATATCATGGGGTTATCATGGGACCTAATGCCACAATTTCCATGTAAACAATAGGGCTCATCTAATTTATTATTTTATCAGTAAAAATCCCCAAACAATTACAGTCTATTATGTGTCACTACTTTATTGAGAAAATGCAATTTGCAATTTTGGTTTAGAGGTTTTATCAAGCATTTTCAAACATGTCAAAATGCAATTTAAAAAAGGAGCCCTAATGTTACTGTTCTAAAAGAAGTATGTTTAACAAATAAGCATAATATAACATTAAATGTATACTATAAATTTGTTTTTAATATATAAATATGTGTATATTTATATATTAAATGTATTTATTTTAAATTTATTTTTAAGAAAACATTTTTCAATCAAAAGATTTCTCCAAGCATTTCAGGCCAGTTGCAGTGTGATTCGTGTTCTCAGGGGGCACGAGTCATGTTGTAATATAACTCTAGTTATGCCGCCCCATCTAAAATCCCAAAACGGGCTTCCTCGTGGTTTAGACCACCAATGTCATCAGAAAAACAGTATGAGTGATGAGTTTGGCAACAGTTAAAAGGTCACTGGTGGAAGACAAAGCCTTCTGTAGAAAACGGTGTGTCATGAGGAATTACAGTGTGAGTCACTTCTAATTCTTTAGTGACTTTTTAACTTTCAGCTATGTGTTTGTTTTTTCCATTTAATAGTGTCTTTAGCTGTCAGTGTATGTGATGTAGAACTGTGACGCCATGTGACGCTTGATCATGTTTTTTTCTATTTTTATGTTTGGTTTACAGTTATGCCCTTATAGGGTCTCCTTTTCAGACATTACATTTCCATTTACACCTATTTGTTAGGCGTTTATGAACGGTACCAATCGATTATCTCTCAGAGATTTCCTGTTTTAGTAGATATACATGTTAAGCTATAAACTTGTGATTAGCTGCTTTTACAGACAGGCCCAAATGTCACAATGGTTTTGATTCTGAACAGTCAGATATTTTTGGTACCTGTATGGGCACTAACACACGTCTCTGGTGTGATTTGAAAGTGTGAGGGAGTTATGAATATCTGTGTGGGTGTGTATACGTGCATGTGCACGCGTGTGTCTGCGTGTGTGTGTTTTCTCAATTGTGTTTCATCCCTGGCATGAAAAACAAGAAAGGATTAATATCATTTAAAAAAATATATAAAAATGTATAACAATAAAAGGTGTACAATTAATGTAAAAAACTTTGATGGTACATACACATGATTATTAATCAATTTGTATTTTTTATTAAAACATAAAACAGGTTTAACATGTTAACAATCTGACATTAGACATGCTGAACGCACGCACACACATTTTGTATTTGTGCACTTGGAACTGATTTCAGCCCACAGTCAGAAAAAAACTGGCTACATTGACTCATTGTGACACTGTTTTGTTTTATATGAGCATATTAGGTCAATGACATCAGCATTGTGCTGTTCAAAATAGCAGTGCACATGATCCAAATTATTTGGAAAACGGTGTTTTATATGGTCTCGCTGGATAGGGCTGTGTGAATTGACTTGATTTTGTCCTGACCTTGCTTTTATCCTTGTCAGACATGGGGAAACCCAAACAGGGATAAATTAAATAATAGAATATTTTACCAAATTTCATTATTAAAGACATTTACAGGTACATATTGGTCAGAGGTGTTACGCTATTGATACACTTAATAAAAATGAAGAATAAAGTTTGTGTGGAAAGTAACAGATTTTGTACTTTGCATAAGGCAGCTAAAAGCTAGCATGACTTAGTTTTGTAACTCTCTATTACTGTCTTTATTTGTTTGTTTTGATTTCCTTTATAATTATCACACGCTTTGTGAAGGGATGGTTGTTTGTAAAACTCTATTTTTCCTCCTTCACCTGCAGGCTGCGCCAGACTTTCAGGAGACTAGACCCCGCAATTATGTGCTGTCTGCGAGCGCTTCTGCGGTAAGAGAACTTCAGGAACTTTAGAATGACTCTGTTTTCTCTTTATTCATGCTAACTATTCATGCTAATTATTCATGCTAATGAATAGCATAAAAGGTTCCATTTATTAACATTGTGGTTTTACTAACATGAACTAAGAATGAACAACATATTTTTTTCAACGTAATAAAGATAAAACAGTTACAGTTGTTTATTATTCATGCAACATTAACTAATGTTAACAGACTCAACTTTTTTAAATATTTAAACATTCATATAATAACTGGATTAATATAATATGAATGAATACTGTTAAAGTACTGTTCATTGTTAATTCATGTTAACCAATGTAGTTAACTGATGTTAACAAATAGAACCTTATTGTAAAGTGTTACCCTCTGGTAGAACTGATTTCAACAAGCCGTGTTCCTGGAATAACATCCTTTTTTTGGTCCTAGAACAGCTTTCCCGACAGACCATTTAGGATTTGGTTAGACCATTAGGATAAGGTTTACCACTAATGTTAGGGTAGACATGGAACTGTTTTTTTGTGCTTGAACATCATTCCTTAACTTCCCCGTTATGTTTATGATTGTAAGTTTAAATCCAGAAACACACCTTACTCTGCAAAATGAGGGTGTGCTTTTTGCTTCGTTTTGTTTAATTTTTTATTTCTACACTAGCCTTATTTATATATTTAGATTTATATTTCACATGAATCCAGGGCATATTCATGTCCTATAAATGAGCTTTTCCCAAGATTATAAGTGTCTTGGAGTCTGTTTCCTTAAGGAGTTGTGTAGAAGGGAACCTGCTTTGAAAGTCACTTTACAAGTCACTTTAAAACAATATTAAATTAATAAATTAAAATAACCTTTAGTAGTATAATAGTGTCCTTTCATTTTTGTTGTAGTGGATGGTTATGGTGCAAGTGATAATAATACAAACTTCAATGTCCCATCTCCTGCTTTTTCATGCCACACAGTGGGATAGTGAATCTGTGAGTGGCGGAGGGAAATTGTATGAAGTAAAATCTTCATTAGATTTGGTAGCTTGGTGTTCATAACATAGTTTAGTGATGGTAGCATCTTCTGTGAGGACCTATTTATTGTGCCAAGCCCTCTTTCCCATTTGGTCAGTTTTGATAGCTTTCTTTTTGTACCAGTTTTCTATGATTGTTTCTGTGTTTTCATTGTTTTAGTGTGGCTTTTGTCTTTTATTGCGTATGTGATTAAATGTTTTGTTGACTCAAAATGAAATGCATCTATATTCAGGTAGGATGTGTGTGTTAGAACAACTCATTGTTCATTTTACTGGTTGTTATTTTTAACCTTAAATTGTTATTTTTATTTTAACCTTAAAAAAATATTAAATCAGGCAGCCATCAAATGGCATAACAATAGAACAACTGGAAAGTTTTGAAATTATGCAGTGGACAACAAGTGTTTCCTTTTTTATTATAAGTAGCAGTTTTGATATCAAATAGCAATCTGATAGTATTTATAATTTTTTGAAGACATCCATTTGTGAAATACAAAAATACATTTTGTAAAGAAATTGGACACAGTGAAATTGAAAATGAAACTATTAAGCTTTGAACGTTTATTGACACATCAAAAGGTGTGTCCCTACAAGCTGCCTTTTGTATCACTTTATTTGCATATTAAAAACATATTGTGTCACTTTCATCCAATTCCACCATATGATTTTTATTATTGTTTAGAACAGTTTGAATGTTCAATGATTTAATAACTCTCTGTGGTGCCTGTGTGTCTGGTTACATTAGAATGTCTCTAAGAACCCATAAGAGTTTAACAATAGTATAGTTTTGGGTGAAACCAAGTATTTGATTGTTGCTTGATGTTATCAGACAGACTTATTGTTTTTCTGTTACCTGTTATGCGGCATGTTCCAGCTTTGGAGTGAGGAAGTGGATAAAGTGAGTAGTAGCCAATCAGCTTCTTCCTTTTAAGAAGTATTTATACAACAGCAGAAGCCATGGTTGTCACAAAACATCCCATTGTTTACTGTAGCTATTTGGAAGTAAGCAAACGTTGATTAATAAGGCCAATGTTACCATGGCAACAACTTAAACAACTTAAACAAGTTTTGTGTCTTAGATGGCAGTGATCTGATCTGATGTCTGATTAACCAGGCATGACGTATACAGTGCATGACACTGCACTTACATTTCCACTTGCATGGCACTTTATACAGTAGTATAAATACATGTGTTAAAAATGTGTTTTTCTATTATTGTTTTTTTAATAATAATGTATTGAGGGTTTGTTTTAGGACATAAAAAGCCAGGAAACACTATGTGAACATTCATATACAGAACCTAAAAATACAAAAATTAAGTTGTTTTATATTTAAATAAAGTGTATCTGAAATTATTTAAAGTCATTTATGGTTGTGGTGTAGTGGTTAGTATTGTTGAGCCATTGTTGCTGCCAACAGTGTGTTTTTATAAGGGAAGCTGGAGTCTGGCCTGCATTAAGCTCTAAAACATTTCCTTTTCTCTTCATGGTTTCCTCTATAAAAAATGTCAACAAATCCAAGTTGGTTAAATATGGGAAGTGTGTTACTCAGAACAATACCAAAGACATTAATACCTTGATGCTTCTGTGCAGTTATGTTGTACTGTCTTGTGTGCATTAAACACATGTACATGTTTCTGTGCATTAAATAAGAGTGGAGCTTGTTATGATGATTTTCTGTTGTGCTGTTTGCTGTGTGTTTCTTTGTGGGTCCACCAGGCAGAACACGAGTTACGAATGGCTCAGACCGAGTTTGATAGACAGGCAGAGGTGACACGCCTCCTCCTGGAAGGTATCAGCAGCACACATGTGAGTACATGCGGTTTACACACACACACACACACACACACACACACACACACACACACACACACACACACACACACACACAGTTTTATTGAGGTGATACAGCAACTAACAGAAGCTGCTTCACACAGGTGAACCACTTGCGCTGYCTGCATGAGTTTGTGGAGGCCCAGGCTGTTTACTATGCACAGTGTCACAAAACCATGCAGGACCTTCAGAAAGAACTGAGCAGGTAAGACCTACTGAAGTGCTGCAAGTTCTTGTACAACAGGAAAGATCAGGTAAAAAAATAAAGACCACTCGAGAAACCGGTTTGTCTTTGGTTCTAGAGTGAAAAGGAAAAGTTTGGTTCTTTTCCTCAACACATGACATTCCGGATGATTTGCAAATCTATACAACCTCTAAATATCATTTTAATATGGAAAAATGTGGCAAAACTGAACACATCTATCACACAGATCCCTCTATGGAAACAGCATTTTTTAGGAATTGATTTATGGCTTCACTGTAATTTTATGTTTCTGCTCTATTTTTTATCTTGCGTTCTCAGTGCAAATGGAGATACGTAAGTAATTATTTCTGTCACAATACAAAAGAAAATGATTACATGCATGTGGCCGAGGGGTTTACGAAAACTTTGGTACATGCAATATTGACATGTATTTATAAGGAACAAAAACGTTAAAAAAATGTTATTATCATTACAGCACAAATTAATAGCCTTGAGGTGAAATTGGACAATGCAGCTGAAAAATGCAACTATATTTTCACAGTTGATGTCATTGGGGAATTAAAAATATTTATTCCCTGAAACTGCTTTCATTCTAGCATCTAGGCCGCGTCTTTTTCAGTACACTGCAGTGGTGTTTGAACACACACAGTCAAACAAGCAGCGTTTAAATGATGTTGTGCGTCTGACGGTTGTTTTGTGGTTGTTTACAAACACTGCGCCTGAGGTCTTGCGCAAGCAGCAAACCAATCGCAGCAAAAATAGTTTACAATTTGCCGGAATGAAATGAAAGCAAACATCTATGTTTATGTAAATGCATAATAAATTCATTTTTATCTTTTGGTCTGTTTTTTTTAGGTTTCCTAATGCTTTTGCTTTGAACGCCTCCACCTCAGGGGTGTCGGCAGGACCCTCACCCCTCTCCTCCACTGCCCTGCCTGGGGCTTCATCCCCCAATGCCTCCAATTCGATTGAGTCCAGCACGCTGAGGATCGAGGAGGTGAAGCCACCAGCCACTGGCACTCGCAAGGCCAAAGTGCTTTATGACTATGATGCTGCAGATACAAGCGAACTTTCCCTTTTCTCTGATGAGGTAGGAAGTGTTAAATATAGCAGATATTGCGCTCATTATACATACAACAGTTTTTGTAACAGTTGCTAACAATTGATTATCTCAGTGTCAGAGCAAGTTCATTCAGTCTATTCAAAAATGTAACTTGAATCCTCCCTCCCTTACTGTAGGCAAAACCAGCAAGAATGCTGTCGTACAAAATATTAGCATAGTGTATATTTAGTACAATAGCATGATGGTGATACTGCTTGTATAAAGCAGGTCTATAAACAGTTATCATGTGATAACAATGTTAGACACAATATGGGCAGTAAATTTTAAATAATAGTTTTTGTTTTTAAATTTTGCACCTTAAATTTTGAAATTAACTGGCAACCAAACTGGAGATCCTCCAAACTAAACAGTGACACCTCTAAACGCACAAATGGTACAATTTATATCAGTTCTTGACTTTGGATTTTTTGTATGGAGATACTTTCACATACTTTACATCTTTTATAGTTTTCATATACACTTAAGTCTTTCATATACACTTCCTGTCAAAGTTTAGATCACTTGCCTGAAAAGTCTTAACAATAATTAATTTAAAAACAATAAAAAAACAATAATTGATTATGCCAACTTTAACTTTTGGCATTTAAATAATGTTTTAAAATGCATGACTTGAAATAATAGATAAGAGCCCAGCATAGATGGTAACTTAAACTTTTAAAAAAAAGTGTACTATTATTTATTAATGTAGAAAACATATAAACTTTTGACCGGCAGGGTAAACTCTGTATTTTAATAAAGCATTCGGGAAAATATTTGATCGCCTGAAACTGCTTTCGTTTCTTTAGCACAGTTTGGGGCGCGTCGTTTACGGTTCACTGTCGTGATGCTGGAAAGCACAGAGTCAGACAAGCAAATTATGTTGCGCGTCTAAGGGTCGTTTTGCGGTCATTTCCAGGCACCACGCCTGAGGTCTTACGCAAGCGGCAAACCGGCGCTACCGCGACTTCTGTCTCTGTGAGCTCCGTGTGCGCAACAAACGCGCTGTGTAAGTTATGGACCGTAAAACAGTCCCCGGCATTTAAAATCAATAAAACGGATAAATGTAGTTAATTGGTTTAGTTCATTTATGGTTGGACTCTTGTTACCTAAACAATAACAGTAACAGTTTCTGTAGGGACAAAGATTGACGTCTCCCATCAGATCAAGATTTGACAACTTTTACTATGAGAAGTATGTATATGTGTGTGTGTGTGTGTATGTATGTATGTATGTATGTATGTATGTATGTATCTATGTGTGTATGTGTGTGTGTGTGTGTATGTGTATGTATGTGTGTGTGTGTGTGTGTATGTGTGTGTGTGTATGTGTATGTGTGTGTGTGTGTATGTGTGTGTATGTATGTGTGTGTATGTATGTGTGTGTGTGTGTGTGTATGTGTGT
>JBAJNP010011714.1:0-14371 GCA_036877545.1 Yasuhikotakia modesta | reverse complement strand
ATCACCATTGTGAAATGGCAAAAACTGGAAAATGAGGGACCTCAGACCAAAGATGTGTTTGATGTTCAGCTGTGCTTCTGATTGGAGTTACTATGTTATGAATGTTCACATTTTCCTCAAACTTTAACATTTATTTTGTAATATGTTTATCGTTAACGTTTTTCTTGTTAGCTTGTGTCCATTTTCACAACACTTTTTACAACACTTGTTTCATTAAGATCTTAGAGAGAAATTGGAAATTAGGTGAGGCCAGTCTGTCTTCAGAAAAAAATGCTTCTAAAAATAAACAAAATACCAAGTTTCCCCCCCTTCCCCAATATGTTTTATGGGTACAATATAAATGTATTCAATGTATACAAGCATGTACTTTGACAGAATGTTAAATGTTTTAGTTTTTGTTTAAACAATAAAACTTAAACAGTGTCTCTGTATTTGTGCTATAGCTTTAATGAGCAGAATTTACCTTCTTCTAAACTGGTGCAGCTGGAATAGTTTCAGTTCACAGGTGTCCATACACATGCACATACACAGCTGTTTACAGACGTCAAAACAATCATCAGATCATCCAAACATACACATAAACAATACATGCACCTTAAATAAGAGACCTACCAGTTTCATGTCAATGTGAAGGCCTGAGTAAAGAGTTCTTCAAAAGGCAGAACATAAAAATGTAATAATAATTATTGGAATACATTATTGGAATAAAAATTGGAAGATGACACTTAGTTGGAGGCAAATAGAAGAGAATTGTCAAACTAAAATACATGAAAGAGCCATAAACAGATGAGTTGTTGAGCTGCGTAAATCATGTTGTAGTTTCCTGTCTGTGTGTGTGACAGTGTGTGTTTGGAGGAAAATGTCAGTGTAGCTCTCTGATCGTGAACAGAACACACACACATCTCATCAGCACTGTAAGTATTGCTCTGTTTCTATCACAAACACAAATAATGTTACTCGTTGTTAATGGGCCAGTCTGCTAGAGGTGTGTTACTGTTTTTCTTGTATTTTAAAAGTAAAAGGCTTTTCGTCTTTATCTTGGGTGTGTCTAGAAACAACACAAGTTATATCAGATGATCAATAAAATCAGTTATGGAGATGCATTGTTTGCTTATTACAATGATAAGAAGCAACGGCTGTTGCGAATTGAATTCTAGCATGAAATATTGCGTAAATGCATAGATGCTAATCTGAGGGTTATGATGTATTACAACAACATTCATGATATGGATTTATCAAGTTTTAAATAGTTGCATAATCAAATGAATAACATGTTGTTTCGAGAGTATTTAGTAGGGGAAATGTATTGTAGGCAAATTTTTACATTTTTTTGTCTTGTGGGCTTACGTCTTATTACACTGTAATATTCCAAAAACGTTTGATTTATTGGAATCTGTGTTTGTCAATGTGCATTCTTATGTTGTATTACCTTTAGCTGGAAAATGTAAGAGTATAAACCTGCACAATGTGTTACATTCACAACTATTTGTGTGTTATTATTACAGTAGCTTACCTGTGCGTGTTTATTTTAAATCTGCTCTGTAGGCCAAGGCCTCAGTATGGGCAGCTGAATTCAAACTAATGCATTATTGTTGAGAGACATACTTTTAAAAACTGAAAGTAATTAATAATTCATGCAGGTTTTTAAGTATTTTCATATTAATGTTTTGTAGAGTTGTATAACTCATAACTGTTGTATAATGTTACAATCTTACGGCATCATATCATATAATTTGATAATTCTATCAAATGAAATAGTTTACAATTTGTTACATTTTAAATCATATAGGTGAAACAATACCTAAATGTAAAAAAATACCTAAAAATACCACACTGTTTATTTTTACATATGTACAGTATTTTACGCTGGTACAGAAAAAACACAGTGTTAGGATTTGACACAAAACATAATTATTTGACATGTTTAAGTCTTTAATCATTTATTTATCCAAACTATGACATTTTCTAAAAATTTTTTGACAGCTGTTTATTGTCTGTTGTGCAGTACACGAAAGTTTAGCATTCGCATAAACAGCGCAGAACTGTTATTTACTTTAGCGGACACCAGAATCATTCTCCGTTTAATCTAACTGATGGAAATCAGTCCACAGTGTATTGCAGTGCCAACATGTATTTTATACATGTATGTTTTTATACATCCAATTCCTTTACATACAAAATATCAAAACAATATGACACATTGTGTCATTTACTTCAATGCATTAAATTCAATCAAAACATCTGGGAAACACCAAGAGTCAAATGTAATTCAAAATGTGACATCATAATAAATTATATTGTGCAGTCATTTTTGTGTGTCAGGCTATAATATTGTCAAGGGATTATGCAATGTATGCTTACAAATATCTGAATTAGTAGCATGAAGCAGATTTACAAATATTGTAGAAAGTGGCATGATGCAATTACATAAAATTGTACAAAATATCTATTTTTAAGCAGTCAGATCGTTATGCGACATTTGACCCCATGTAGACATTGACTTGTAACTGATGTACTGTAAGCACACAGTGTCTTCTTGTGTTGTCAGTTGCTGTAGATGCAATATTAAACATCACAGTAAATAATGTTCCTAGCCGTTAGCTCTTTACAACAGCAACATTTGTGTGAAGTCTCGTGCAATCGTAACAAGCAATCACAGAAACATAAACAAATGCTGCATAGACAATAACTTCTGCACACATACTTATATAATGATGATATTATGGATTACACATATCAAGTAAGTAATGGGGTTTGATTACTGTCATGCATGTTTGGATATGGACTAAATAATGTTACAGGACATTGCATTATTTCTTTAGCGTATCCAGATGCACAGGGACAAAACTTAAGCTAGTGTGCTATCTATAAATTTTAATATATTTTAAATATATAGCAACCAGCAGCTAAGTACTGGACCTGAACTCTTATACACCCTTCAGGACTACTTTACTTACTTTAATTTATATTAGCTAATGAAAGAGAGATTAAACATTGTTCATATGTAATGTGAATAATTATCTAAATTCACAGTGTCACTCCTATTTCATTCATTAATTTGGCAGATGCTTTAGTGATTATTGACATTTTTATCAGGACTTGCCTTCTCCTGAGATCGAACCCGAAACCTTTGCGATGTTAACGAAATGCTATACCAGTTGAGTATATTGGAAGGCAGTTACAGTAATGCCCTCATTTAATGCGATTGGACTTAATATGTATGACTCCACAGGAGCCATTGCTAAAATTCAAGGGGCTCGTAATAAAATTAAACAAAAACAGTTCTGTTTTCCCCTTGTTATACACGTGTAACGTGTATAACTTTCCTGTAAACTACATCTCAAATACAGGAAGTAAGAGTCTGCCTGTATCTTAATTAAATTAGTTCAGTAGTTCAGATACAGGGCAATCTGGTAAAAATATAAATGAAGGGCATGGTTAAAGAATTTTTAGGTATGTTTTAATTAAACCACTTTAAGTCACAACATGATCTTATAAGGTAAATAAATCTTAAAATAAATCCAAACATTTTCTTGTGACTGTAAATTGCTATAAAATGTCGAAATCATGAACACAGGAAAATAAATAAGGTTCAATAGAAAAAACTTTGTAGGAGTGCAGCTGTTTTATTCAGTGCAGCTTTAAAACAGTGCAGCTGTTTTATTTATATGATGTTGGTGTTTTGTGTTAGAACGCTGAAGTTATGCTTATAGAAGGAGCGAGTGATTTTCATAATGAGAGCAGGATTCCCTCTTTCATAGTGTGTCATACAGACACATCATTCTCTATTTCTCATCCTCTCACTTCAGCTTTGTCCCCCCCACACACACACATTTTGTCAGAGTGTTTTCCTACCTGACTGTTACACTTTCAGTCTGGAACAGAAAAGGTAATTGATTAAAAGAGATGCAAACATCTACAGAACATGTCTATTTGTGTAAATTTGTTAGCTGGGTTTGAACTGTGGGCACACAGAATTGTTTTCACTGCTTCACTTCACTAACTAACCCTGGCTGTAGCCGTAAGCTACATGATGACATTTATACAGAGGTGAATGGTGTAAATACTAATTTATTTATTGTAAATATGTACACTTTGCTTCCAGAGAATGAGGTTGTACTTGTGTTTAAAAGGCAAGGGCTGCAATACTGCTAGCAGTGAGTAATAATTATGTGTAAAGACTTTCAACCATTTCTGTGAAAATATATTAACCGCAAGGGCCATTTGCAGATATCAGGAAATAAGAACTTATAGAGAGCATTGGGTAAAATGATGTAAACATAACTGCGTAATGGAAAATATCATCTTCTTCAGAGAACAGTAACATTTCAAAAGTCTAGAATATGATTTAATCTTCTGTACATGCAAGTCTGTACATGCAAAATGCAAGTTTTCGCAAGCACCAGACAAATACCAGTAATCTCTCTATTTCTCTCTGTTTTTCCACTGACATTTAGCTGCAATTCAAGCCTACAGAGCCTCATTATATGGAGGACTGGAAACTGAAGAACAAAACATAAATACAATTAGTCTTACCATGTATTTCCCCCCGGCTTTCAAAAAAAGCACATGTTCAGCCTACATTACGAAATGAGAAGCTGCTGACTGCATCTGTTCTCATGGCATCCATCTTAACAGCATGTTACTGTGTACAACTATAACATGCTCAACTTTACCTGCTTCAGCTTTTTATATTGTTTCACCGTTTTCTGTGACCCACAATGTAAGCAGATGTTTGTGAATCACTGACAGTTTCGGAGGATTTGTGTCTGTAAAGGCATTCTCTGTTACTAATGCTACTAATATTGTTAGCAAATCACACAAACATATACTAACACTTCTCGTAGTCTGTTTTGCTAATTTTAGCAGGCTATGATTAAGATATACTGGCACACAAATGAATGGTGCAATTCTATGGCAAAACTGCCTTTATACAAGTTAAAAATGATGTGATAAACACAACACGTATGCTTGGTGAAGGGGAAACACGTAACGAAAACCTGTATGGGACATATTGAAATAAATCACCCACAACCGCCTCTCTTTTCTTGCATGTTAGTTCTCTTTCACTCTTTCTGTGTTGACTATTTGGTGTCTTGACACCCTCTCAGACTCTGACTAATGAGGGATCCCTTTAAAACGGGTCTTTCCTCTCAGAACACAGTAAAAACAAAATCGAGGGTGTTGATAGACCCATTTTTACATCTGACAAACACCTGCAGCGAAGTTAAGATACAGTGTTTGTGTTCTCTTGTGTTTCGAACTCATAAGCCTAACATCTATCCGCTGGAACCATATAGAAACATGGAATATGTATTAATTCCATATCAAGATCAAACCTAAGAGAGCCGTACTAACAGATTAAGGTAAAGGCTGGTCTAAAGGACAAAGAACTGTGTAAAGCTTACGTTTGTTTTTTCTGACAAAGATGAACAGAGCATGACAGGAAGAGAGAGAATGACAGTGAGGTGAAACCTCAGACACAGATGTAAGGCAGGCAACATGTTTGTTTCAACCTTCATGTGGTTCCTCTTCACAAACCACCCTTGTCCTATACAGCACTTAAAGATACTCTACAGTACCTGCCGTTTACACTCTTGCTAAATACCTGTAAATCCACAGAGATGCTTTATCCACCATCAGATATAAAAAAACAGTGAACCGCCTTAATAACCTTAAAATAATTTTAAAAGGTTTGAAGAGCAGAACAGAACATTTTACTAAGAACATTTTTGCTGCACAGTATGTGTTTGTAACCTAAAAACCTGTTCCTCTAGCTCAGTGGGTAGAGCTTTGTGTTAGCAGCACAAAGATTGTGGGTTCAAATCCTGGGGGACTTATGTACTGACAAAATGTTTT
The DNA here is from genome assembly GCA_036877545.1 of Yasuhikotakia modesta. Classification (NCBI taxonomy): domain Eukaryota; kingdom Metazoa; phylum Chordata; class Actinopteri; order Cypriniformes; family Botiidae; genus Yasuhikotakia; species Yasuhikotakia modesta. Next base: position 8,512 of record JBAJNP010011714.1, on the reverse strand, counting down.
TTATCAAACAAAAAGTATGTAGTAACAGTGAATCAACCCGACTACATTAGGATACACCAAAAAAAGTCATTTTTTCGGGATGTATCACATAGATTTTTTTATAGTGTTTGTATATTGTGCATGTATGTTCTGAATGTGCTTTTAAGAGCCCTTAAACCAGTTTGCAATTTGCAATATAACATTAAACTTTCTCATCTCTATAGGACCACAGTCAAATCATAACACAATGCAGTAAAATGAAATAAATGCTGAATCTAAAATCTTAGACCTCTACACCGTTTGAAAAACACAATAATAATTTGTGTTATTTCTAAGTGAATTTGAGTGAATATAAGTGAATTTTTTAAAGGTATTGTTTCAAGAAAATGATTCTAAGGTAATAATCAACCTACAAACTATGTAAATAGAGTGAGAAGTGAGACATTATAAGTGAAGTATGTATGTTTATGACTTGAAAAGCATGCAACATAAGTCTTAAGATTTGTCCAGTGTGCACAGAAAGTTAACATACAGAGAAAGTAAGCCGTGTTGCTGTGTTTTTATGAAAAATATTATCTTTAATATTAGCAAGTCATTGCTACTAAATCCGTATTTTTAAGGCACATGGAACCTTTGATTAATCTTATTGTTGCACACAGCGTAAGTATGTATTAAATGAAAATCACTGCATTCACAGGATTTGAGTTGCTCATACGCGTTTCTTTTTGTTTTTCAAACATATCTTAGACTGTTTTTGTGAAATTCACAATACTAATTGACATTTAATGTTGATTGATTTTCTAATGATTTGTTTGAATTACATAATATAAGTTTTTATTAAAATTGACCAACATTTGTGTGACCCACAGTTATACGTTATGACGATTATTAATTTTTTTAACAGACGATATTAAAAAAAGTCTTATCTGGGGCTATAAAGAATAATGGAGCAAAAATACAGTTTTTATTAGATTCTAGTCTCTGCGCTTAGAGGGTTATGGTCCTGAAAGGATGTTCACTGATATTTACCAGCGATTTTAAGTCCTCTCTGAAATGTGCTTTATAACATTTAAATGAATTGGTTTCAGTTAAAAATATACAAAATATGACTGAATAAACATGCTTACATTGGTGTCAGACCTATAGTCTGTTTAGTTTTTATCATTGTTTCCCTGTGTTCTTTTTGTTTCTGTACATTTAAGTTAATTGTGACCTTAACTGTATCTCTGTTGGGCTTCGGTTGCTGATCGTGTCCCAGTTTGTTCTACGATTACTTATGATTTGAAATCATCATTTGTAGTTAAACTTATGTAGTTTGGCTTTCCCTGTGCGTATATTACCCTGAGTTTCTGTTTTCCCTGGTCAGTTCTCATTTTTATTTTTTAAATATCTTGTGTGCGTTAGAACTACATTTTTTTGTAGATTTATTTCTTGGATTAAAGACTGTTGTTTAAAGTTTTTATTTTAAATAACTTGTTATAAGTTGCACTATATTGGTAAAAATTGGACCACAACGCAAGTCATTTTCATGGACAAGATCAAGTAGCTCGGCAGCACAGTTAAACTTTTTAAAGTGCGGTGTAAAGTAAACAACTAGTCAAAAGCTTTAACAACCATTCCAGTTACTAACAGTGCTGACACCAGCATTTCTAACCTTACAAGGACAAGTATGATTGTGAAATATGAAACAAACAAAAAATCAAAACAAAGTCACAACTAAAAATAAAACCAAACAATGGCAGCTTAAAACAAAATAAAGGTGTATGTTCTCAAAAAGCTTTTTAGGGAATAATAAGAATCTCTATTTAATCCATTAAAGAAAGCAACGCATATATGCGGCAGTTTTTGTCATTAAAATTTTTCCTATGTGAAACGGTTGTACTTTAATATAAATTAAGGTTTTACAAACATCATCGCTGCTACTGCTATCATTTTGAGATTTAATTCAATTTCAATTGTCCCAAGCAGTCATAAGTAAAAATCGAGTGAAAAAGATTAAAAATAAAATTTTAATCTGTTTAATTCAACAGCTGTGTGCCAATAACTGGACGTTTCCTTTTACTCTTTAGGCCAATCAGACAGAGGGGAGGTGTCAGCACTGTTTAAATAGAAATATTTTGGCCTGTATGTGAACACATCCGCTGTACGACTTTCAAGAGAAGTGATCTTGTGTTTCGCTCGTAAGGTAAGTATATTAACACGCAGGTGTACATTTAATTAAACAGTATTCAGTCTTTATTATGAGTAATTTACCTTTATTATCAATTGCATTAATGTAATATTGTACTACAAGATAAAAGTGGAGAATTAAAATCCCTTTCAGTGTTTTTGATATATATACAAAAAACTGACAAAAAGTGCACCTGCATTGTTCACAGCTGATACAGAAAGACATACAGTAAAAATTAATGGATAATAAGCATAAAGTGAATTGAATAGGGCTGCAAAAGTTTTAGTCTAGTTTTTTTGAAGGTATATATTACATAGTACGTATTAACTCTCGTATCATTACTTGAAAGAGTATGAAAACACTAAAGAGGTTAATGTACAGATGTGGACATTTGTAATCTCTTAAAACCTGCCCTTCTGAAACAAGCTGTGAAAGTGATCACAGGTTTATATTGAGTTCTATCATTTAATCGCAAATATAAAAACAGCAAGCTGACATATTTACCGTGAAGCACATTTCTCTTTTCACTGTTTAGAATTACCTAATGTCCAAATTCAGTCATTTAAAAACAAAACACTTGAGTTAAAATTTGTTGTTAGACATATCAAGTTTATGATGTCACTAATATTCCCCACCCTCCTTTTCTCCCTCTCTTCCTCCCTTCCCCACCCTCTCTCTCTCTCTCTCTCTCTCTCTGTTTTCTGTTTAACCTCCATCCTGACCACAGCCCTGATCATCTGTCTTTTTGGGTTAGATGTTCAGGTGCAGGCGTTTGCTATCTCTACATCTGTCTTTTATGTTTCCTTGTGCGCCTCTCTTTCTGTTGTTCATTTATCAAAAGCTTCTTTACCTTGTTGTTTACACAGCGCTGTGCTTTTATCTAATTACAATGTGTAATCATCATTTCATTTTGATAAACACTGTACTTTAGTGAACTATACTTTAGGAACGATCCAGAAAAACGTTTCTTTCAGAAGCTGAGTACTAGGGTTTGGACTTGTATACAGTGTGAAAAGAGCTTCACAAACTTCTGTGTAGTTTTAGAGGAAGTGTATAGAGGAGAGATTTGTGCAAATCACATACACATAAAAAGTGAGAGATAAAAAGACACAGTAAGATATAATATCTACCACACTCCCGGTTTACTTACACCACCAATTGCAGCATGTGGTGTAGCTTTTCTGTGTGTAAGCGTGGAGAGATCCGCCTTTCGTGGAACGAGGGAGGAAGAGAGGGGGTGTTATGAAGGAGGGATGCGAACCTTCTCCTTCTACAATCTCAGCCCACCACAGACACACCTCACGGCTTCATTCTCTCACTGTGTTTCTGGCTTTCATGTTTCTTCACTGGCACTCATCTACCTTTGTGTCTGTAACCCAAAGCCCACCACAAAGCTTTTATCCCCCCTCACCATCCTTCACGCTCACTGTTATTCTGTTTCTCTCAATCACTTAAACAATCTGAGCCCACCTCAAGCCCACAAGCAGTGGTTCTCAAGTTCGGTATCCCAAAGGCAGCCATTATCAGTGTCAATATTTGGAGGCTCTCCTAAGGTCTCTCCACTATCCTCTTGCACTTTTGCTAAACAATATCAAAGATGTTCAAAATGTTATTAAAAGTAACACGGCTGTTAAAGGGATAGTTCAGCGAAAATGAAAATTATGTCATTGAAGACTCCACTTCCATAAGACCTTCATTCGTCTTCTGAACACAAATGAAGAAATTATTGATGAAATCTAAAATCTTTCTGACCCCTAAAGTCAGAACAACACAAATACCACAATTTATGAGGCTCATAGTGTTCTTCAACCTTAATAATATAAATCAATGAGAATACTTTCTATGCACAAAAACAAACTAACTTAACACTTTAGTTTCTTTCGTGTTATTCTTTGACTCGCATTCACAACCGCCGGTGTTGCTATACATTTCACAGATGTTACAATACATTCTCCTTTATCAGACTGTTGGCGTTAACATACGTATGAAAACAATACATAAAATTTGCTAACAAATAATGCTTAATATTTTGACACTTGTAATTGATGAATTAAATTTAGTAAATTTAGTTAAACTAATTGGTACACCATCAAAAAGTTCTTTAAAAAGTTCTAAATGTTTTTCAGGGTTCAAGAAGTTTATGAAGGGGCCCAATTGTTAAGAACTACTGCTGTGATATTTTTTTGTCATTTGTCTGTGCCTATAAAATCAATTTTTTTGCAGATCAAGCTATTCGCTGTTCTGAGAACATGAAGATATTTTGTTGGATATTATCATCACTGACCCTCCCATTTCTAAAAGCAGTTGGTAAGTGTAGCTCACTATCAAATCCTACAAATATCTTGTAAATTGTTATATGACAAAGAGCAAGAAATCTCACGGTTTGTGTTACTGTGTTATCAGAAATCCGCTACGCACACGTAGGAGGGACCGTAATTCTACCCCGGGGAGGTGCAGGAGCTGTTAAAAATGAGCTGATAAAAGACCTTTACGTTAACTGGTTCTGCCCATCAGGGGATACCCCATGCATCAGCAGAAACCCTCATGGTGGGATACCAAAAAGTAAGACAGAAGATTTTGTTTCTAAGAGATTTGCATGTGCTGCAATAATAATTAGATAGTGGTGATATAACTGCACATATATCCTTAGGAACGCCACGGTTGTCGCTGTTATCGAATTTCTCCCTGCAAATTTCACCAGTAGAGGAAAGTGACTTTGGATTATTCCGCTGTGATCAACATATACTTACAGACACTTTCAGCAAGATCTACAGATTGCGTCGCGGTAAGACATATCAGAGGGAGATGTGCGTAACCAGTTTTAAGAAATAAAGCACAAATTCTGTGCAATCAGAACATCTTTAAAAACAACCTCATCTTACACAGACATTTTAACACATAGAAAAGCATTTTTTAGTTTTAGGGTTTTTTTAAACTAGGGTTTTCCCCACACAGATAATAAAATAACAAAATCAGGTGCTGAAGTGAGTTTGACATCCTGTGTGAGAATTTGAACAATGCGCAAGATGTCGTTGCCATCTAGTGTCATAGAGTTGAACTGCAGAAAAATCTCCACATTACTCACATATTAAACAAAGTCCATATTAAACCCGTGATAACACTGGTACATAATTTTAGCCTTAATTCTACATTACGTTTGAGCAATATGAACAGAATTAGAATGGAACTGAACTTCACTCACATTAAAACCCCATTTTCTTTCGTTCTCTAATTCCAGCTGTTTTTCTGTTTTAGTGACTGTACCCAAAGTGAAGGCGATACTTGTTGGAGACTCTCTTTCTCTAAATTGTGAACTGGAAGAAAATCCACTAACAGCCAGTTTAAAATGGATTCCACCTGAAACTTCAGGATGTAACCTAAACATCAGGCCTCGCTTTGGAAGCACCATTTCAGTTACAGATGTGCCCTTATGTGCTAATGGTGTTTGGACCTGCAATGTAAAATATAATGGGGTTGAATACAAAGCAACAACGACTGTGTATGTCATAGGTGAGATTGTGTTCATACTGTTTGTGCGTTCATCTCTATGTTTATATATTGTGTTTGTATTTTTGTGCATATTTGGAACTGCATCTGTGAACTGCATCTGTTTATTTGAGTTACTTCCAAGTTCAAAACTACAAGCATACAATAAATAATAAACAGAACAGTACAGTGAGGATCTGTAACTGGATGAAGCACAAAAAATTGGCAAAACATTGTACAGAAATGCTTGCCTGCAGAACTGCAAACATGTTCTGAGCATTCCTATAGCTCAACTGGTAGAGCATTGCGTTAACAGCGCAAAGATTGTGGGTTTGATCCGAGGGAATGCAAGTCCTGTTAAATGTATATCTTGAATTCACTGTAAGTTGCTTTGGATAAAAGTGTCTGCTAAATGTAAATGCTCTGAAGAGGGATATTTCTTTTAAACTATAATTGTTACATTTCCCCTAATTTCTTGTCTTTTCCTCTAGATCTTTTTTCTGCTCCAAAAGATCCCATTTATACCTCTACTACACCTCTAGAGTCCTCTAGGGTCAACATTCCTTGTTCATTATCCTTTGACATTCCCTGGACCCTTTTAAATGAAAGTGGTCTGCTTGGAGGTAGCTGGAGCTTCACTCCCTCATACAACAATGAAACCCAGAAACAACCTCCAAAATCTCTTCTCAGCCTCAGTGTTGGTCCTACAATTCGCTGGAATCCTACAAAGGATGCATACATCTCTCTTCAGGGAAGAGAGTTGAAAGACAAAAATCTGTCCATTTTGAATCTGCCTGTATCTGAGAAGATTGTAGGGGAATACACCTGCAGTCTGAACTTTCTAAAGAAGAATTTAATCAGGACAGTCAAGGTGGAGCTTTTAAAGGGTATGTGAAGGAATTTTTTATTAAGGGATAGATATCCCAGAACATCTAAAATCTGTTATTCCATATGTCATTCCATTCTGCTGAGCTTTAAAATACTGAACTTTTGAATGGCCTATTCTGAACTTTTCTTCCTCTGTTAGTTTCCTATACTACAGATTCCCCGTCAGGTTCTCATATCTTTGAAGGCCAAAGGGTGAATCTGACATGCTCATTAGCACATCATAATATGACCCCTAAGGACCTTGAGTTCAAATGGAAATGTGCCTCTTGCTCCGGTCACCCTCCTCTCAGTTCGTTGCCTCATCCTGCAGCTCTGACTATCCCTGTGAGGATGGAGGACAGGGGTAGATGGACATGTGAACTCTGGAAGAACCAGATGAAGCTGACATCTGCTTGGCTCTTTCTTAACATCGGTAAGAAAATGAAAGAAAGAGTTGAGAGAGTGATGCCTGTGCTTGATAATACTACTGTTGTCAATGTATTGTTTTATAGTAAAAGTTCCAGTAGACATTTGGCTTTGTGTTGCCATTGGCAGTGGAGTTGTGGTCTTCATCTTGCTCCTTGTTATCATCATCATATTTGTCCGTAGACACAAGCAGGTGAATGTCTATATGGTATTTTTACAGATCACATTTTTGCAGAAGTTCTGTGAACAGACATAAAAACAACCAAGGTGGAACTCAAATATCTTCAAGGTTTTTTTTATTCTTCTTTTGAACAGATGCTGATGTACAGACGACGAAAAACCAAATTTTGCTGCTGCAAGAAGTAAGTTTGGTGGTTGTTAAATAACTAAACGCACTTGGAAACAAACATAAATCAATAGTTTTTGTTTAACTGTTTCTGTTTCAGTCCCCAGCAAAAGGGATTCTACAAGACCTGAAGATCTTTGGCTTTTCATAACAGTTGATTGGCTCTGTCATGATTTCACTCATGATTACATTGTAAATATTTTTAAAAGAATTTCATTTCCTGAAACATCAACAGTATATAACATTAAATAAAATATATTTGAAGCTCTGTACATTGAAGTCTGGACACACAGATATATCTTTAAATTTTAGATTACAACTTTGCCTACAATACAAAACATTCTTCCTCTTCAAATTTCTTAAATATTTTGTGTAAGTTGTTGGTTTTAATTACTTTTTAATTTTATGACTGATTATACTTCCTTATACTCTGATGGTTGAAATACATTTGAAGTTTTTGACAGTTTTAAAGCGTTTTATATTCTGTGATGTGCTTGTGTTTCTTAATTTTCCATGCGAAAAGTACTGATCATCTAAAATAAAAATGCGTCAATGCGTTCTCCACACTGTGCTCTGGCATGACTTGTTTCTGCTCACGTTGATTTACATGAACATTAGACCGTTTGGCTGGACCTCGCCCACGCAGGGGATGGAGCCACTGTCTGTCCAATGGAGTGCCCATTTGGTGAAATAAAAGGGTTTCATGACAAGTTTTAGTTCTACTATAACTTTTATTTTTTTTACTATAACTTTAATTTTTATTTTACTTTAACTTTTAAGTCATAGTGGAAAAATTATTTTTTAATAAGTTTTCATAACTTTTTGTTTATTTGTGGGGTTATGTTTTTAAAACTGGTAATTATAATAACATATTATGAATAATATTAATATAAATAATAATTTAAATGATATTAGGGAGAGGTAAAGTAACAGCACACGAAGGTACCTGGCTGAGGATTTTCCTCACCATTATGCAAATTAGGTGGTAAAGTCACGATTCAGAAGTTCAATTAATACAGGTCCTTTTCAGAAAATTAGCATATTGTGATAAAGTTCATTATTTTCTGTAATGTACTGATAAACATTAGACTTTCATATATTTGTCAGACCGGGTGTGACAGGCGAAAGTTCAAACGTCACACCACAGGGTCGGTTGGATGAATCCACAAGCGAAACGATTAGTGAGATGACGGATAGACGTTTTATTTATAGATCCAAAAAGTAACAAAATAAAGCAT
>JBAJNP010011713.1:0-14372 GCA_036877545.1 Yasuhikotakia modesta | reverse complement strand
AAAAAATTTCACAGTATACCTTTCCTTGCCAGCTTATGATGATATAATGAATAAACTATATTATTTAAAAGTCAATATGGTACTAAAGATAAACAACAACAGAACAATAACAGAGTAATTGAAAGATAAAACCAAATAGCCTATTTTTCTTCAGATAAGTTTATAAACATAGAAGTCCCTAGAAACACACAGGATATATATATATATATATATATACACAGAACATAGCTAGAACATAGCCAAAAAATAATGTTAATACTAATAATGCTAATCACGTAGCTCATATAATTTTGTCTGTTCCTGTGTGCAATAAACAAACTCTCTGGCAGTAACTACAGTAACATATTGTGGCTTGTGTTTGGTTTGTGGAGTTGGTTTGCCTCATTCCAACATTCCTCAAAGTATTATTGTTCAGCAGAGAATATTATTAACAAACACAATAAGATTTATTGCATCTGGTAATAAATCTTTATTTTTGTGATTTGTTTACACAGTTTCTTTTGGCACAATATTAATACAGAGAGTGTTTTTAGCATTGAAGCTAAAACAAGTTTGCAATTCTGATAGCACACCGTTCATGATGTTTAGTGTCTCAAACACAAACAATCAAACACACACATGCACACGCAGATACAGCTGTTTCAATATCCTCAGGCCTTAAAGGCAGGACATGAGAGGATTTGTGTTTGTGGGTAAGTACTGTTGTGTCCTTATATATCGTACATGATTGTTATTTTCAGTCTATGCTTGGAGGGAATAGCAATAAATCAAATTAAAAAGTAATTTCTCCCCAGTGGTTCTCACCAAAGTCATTCCTGGTTCATTTTTCATCACATTACCTCGCTCATTTATCACGTTTTATTGTAGTCTGTTCAGTGGTTTAATTGGAGAAATATTAAAGAAATATTAAACAAAGGTGTATATGGAGGTCTACCTCATTAAATGTAGTTATTTTGTTACCTGATTATTTTTCTAAATTAGCTTGTGTTCAAATATGGCTAACAATATAACCAGCAATGCAAACCTTTGAAAATCTTCCCATTTAGCATAATTCACACAGACCTTGATTGTGCATCCGTGTTCATCTGTTATCTACTGTATAAATACAACAGCGCTTAAGAATTATGCTTCTCTCCATAAAACCGTCTAGTCGCTAACCCTCCCTGCTTTAATATCCTCCCGTGATTGGTTAAGCACCCCTCCATCTGCTTCTAATAAAAAAACAGGGGTTGTGTCACAGTACTGGTGTGAAACACAGAGCAGAGGCTTGTTTACAGAACCTAATTCTCAAAGGTAGCTCTCAAAACGTCACTCTTTTATAAGGGCTCTTTGGCAGGGTTGAAACAAACCTCAAAGCTGTTTATGAAGTGTAACTCACTGCGATGACAGGGAAACTTATAAAGCTAGTCTCTCAGTCTCCATCATAACCTCCCTGTGTAATCTACTTACCCATAAATGAAGACGTCTCTGCAGTACAATACTGTGCTCAAGGGACTGGAACTAAATAGGGCAGTTTGTACATGACTTTCAGGCAGATTTATTCTTTCAGTTTAGAACAGCATACCGGGCTGGCTATTAATCTGCTGGTAAATGGAGAGAGAATCAGTATGGATTCAACAACATGATTTTGTACAGCTAACTTCTATGGAGTAGACACTGAACTTGGATTAAACGCACAGATTTTAAACATGTCAGTTTTTATGTCAGCACGCTTTTTTTAATGTCATTTCATGGTTCATTGGTAGACCTTCATTTTCAAAAATATAGATGAGAAATATCTATGTGTTTCCTCAGTATTTTTTTTAGGGTGGTCCTGATTTTGTATTGTCAAAAGTCTTGAAAATATCCCATGACATTCTTTCCTAGACCTGCCGGCACTTTCTACTGCTTAGTGTTAGTACTCACTGGCCGTTTTCAATGCTGTTGGTGAACGCACTGCTTCAGCAAGTTTTGGTAATGTAATCCGTGATTGATTTTTCTTTCCTTTTTCAATAAAGTTTTTAGCTTCGCTTCTGGGCACACCGCAAATGGCAAAATGAAAACCGTGGCCATGTGCCTAATTGTCTATGTGCTTACTGGGTAAATTTTTTTAATGGTTTGACAGTTTAGTTTTCCAATATTCAGCTTTTAAAGAATGCTAAAATCGTGTTTTTTTTCAATGAAAGATAATGCAGCCTTTTTAACTGCATGTTGCGAGAACAGGCACTTAGTTCACTTAAACCATAGTTTTTAAAGTTGAATTTATTTAGGTTAACTCTAAACAATGCACATTTAAGTGCTTTCGTTTTGAAATGGTTACGCTTGTGAGAAACCATAACCGTACCTCACAGATCAGGAAAAAGGTTCTGATCCAAGTTCATTGGACATGCACACATAGGCAAGACCTTGAACAGCACTCAGACGTGTGCCAGACTAAAGTCTGTTTCTATACCCAGAAGGTTACAAAGCCCCTGGGAAGGAACAACAAACCCAAACCTCTGCATGCTAGCTCTACTTCCCAGCCAGTCCCCCTGAGGCTCCTAATCATAGCTGCAAACCCAGAAATCAGGGTCACCAAACGCAAAGCAGAATTTAACAGAAAGAAGCCCATAGCATCCCAGCGATCTTATTTTTTGCAGACTGTTTCTTGTCTTCTCACAGAGTTCCAGCATGCATTGTTATTGGCCCGGTCTGCTTTGCATATATTTCTGCAAACACGAAAGTCACTGTAGCGTTTCCAGTTAGCCGATCCTGTAAAAAACGAATACAGAGATTCAGACATCTTTCCGTTTCTGCTTTGATGTAGATGCATTCGTCAAATCAGAGTTGATGACTGCTGCTATGCACCCATGTCAAGACATTTAAACAATAAAATGCAGTTGGACAGATGTTTTATTTTTTATTTCCTTGATCACAAAACTTCTCTGGCATAGAACATTGATAAACACCCCGGTTTTTGTAATCAGAGAGTTCTGCTGTTTCTATGATTGCCAACGTAGCTTAGCGCTCGAGTCCATTACGACACTGTCTCTTGCTTATTCTGAGGTAAATTAAAATGTTTTTTATACTTCTTTCCTCATCAATCAACATGGGGACTACATTAGCTTTCGGTACATGCCATGCAACTCTATTCCAGATGATTTCCTCCCAATCTATCATGACAGGATCCACCAAAGTTTCCACTTTAAAGCTCTGGGTATTGGAGGCAATTTACAGCATTTCCTGGTGGGACACAGACCCTTCCTGAGACTTCATGAGGAAACAATTAGATACAAAGTGATGTAAATACAGCCATTGCAAAGCCATAACAATGACTTAGGCTTCAAGGTATTGCTTTGAGGGCGCAGAGTAAACACAGTTGAATTAGATTAGGGTTATTAGGGCCTACCTAGATTTAAATAAGGTTAAATTAAAAATAGAATGAAAGAAAAGGAAGCTGTCATTCATTTAGTTTAAATGAAAAAAATCATCTTGTTTAAATTTAAACTGTATTTCCTGCTGAGAAAAAATGCTGGTGTAAACTGGTCTCCCAGCCTAGGCAGATGATGAAGGCTAAAGCGAATCTAAAACCAGCAAACCAGACCAGTCTAAGCAGGTTGGGAGACTGACTAAGACCAGAAACAATGTAAGGCTGGTTCTAAAGTGTTAGACTGGGGTTTTTTTTAATCAAGGTTGGGCAGACCTGGTGAACAGAGAAATAATGAAGAACTATAATTACATTAACTATGTATTTTATATACTGTTTATTTTATATATAGAACTATATATTTTTTAATTGCTTAATGGTTTCGCTTTAATGCTCAGCGCATGTATTTTCAGTGACATGCTTGTTTAACGCAAAAGTGCTTGAGGAAATCTGCAAAACATGACATCAAAACATGCAAACATGCCTCATTTTATCAATCAGCCACAACCAGCATAAAAAAACTCCACTGTGAATGCAATGTCATGAACAACACTGGTCACCAAACACAATGACACAAACACCAGCTCACCTCATGCATTTTTCCTTCAGGCTTTATTGTGAGCGATGGCAGTCAGGGCACCCCAGGCCTGTGGAGTAACAAGGATTCCAGCTTTCTGCTTTAAGTTTATTCTTACTTTCTCAAGAACAATAGCAGCCCAGTTTATTTACTGTGTCCATGGCAACTGAGTGTTATTGTGCAGGAGGGTACAAACATAAAATTATGTGGTACAGCTGAAAGCTCTCAGGATGAAATTGAGTAAAGAATAAGTAGAGCAACAATGAAACAGATAAAGGACAAAGGTTTAAACCTTCAGCCTGTCTCACAGGACAAATCGATTTATGTTCCTGAACTCAACCCGGGTGTAACTGACTCCAGTGTAATTAAATGAGATCAAGGTCATGGTATCTCTGCTAACTAATTTTATGTGCCATTACTTAGTTTTGTGCTAATTGGATATGCTTTCAGTACGCTATGATTTATTTCACATAATTGTTTTTAAAGGAGTATCTGTTTGCACCGGTTGTAAATAACTGTCCATTGATGTTGTCATAGTTATTTGCACCAAAAATAATTTCTTCCATTTAAAAATGTAAACTACATTTACAGTCTATATATGTGCTTTGCACCCTTTACGTAGTTAAAATAGTTAAAATAACTTAAAACACTTATATACATATATAATATATACAAATACACTAATTCAAATAGCTGCTGCCCTAAATTTACTATTAAACTTAAATAATTGTATTTTTTAAATACACTGATTGTAAAATGTGTTAATTTACTCCGCAAAATACAAAACTTACAGAAAGCATTGCACCCCTCAAATTCTGGACAATAATACACCTAATATTTTCTCATTCTGACATAAAATGACCACATTTACATGTATGCATTTTGCAATTATCCAAAGCAACAGTACATTCAAGTTATACAATTCATCAGTATGTGTGTTTCCTGCAATTCGGAATATGAAGATGCCGCATGTAAAAGATAGCTTAGCTGTCCAACTATCATATAATGAAAATGTGCATTATCAAGAGGAAAAGGTGTGTTGTTCCCCTGGGCCACTTGTGTGAAATTGACATGAGGTAATGGGAACAAATTGTACAGATGAGATAGAGGTAAATTCCTCTTGACTTTTTAAGCTCATGTGAACTCTGCATAACCTCCTTCTCAGGGATAAATGCATATGACATTTTCCCAAACTTTGTGACACTTTCGGCTGTCAAAAACCAGACAACGTACGTCTGATGGAGACATACACCTCACGGGTGACACGAGATTCAATTTCCACCTTTACTGTAGAATTTTATGGATTTTTTTAATTATAAGTGTCTATTTTTACTTTTTATCTACAAAAAGGAAAGCAGACAAAGTCGAAGAAAGAGAGCTGGTGAAATGACTCAGAATTATGAAGCAACACAAACCACACAGGCATGTATACAGAATCAACAGTACCGCTCAAGTCTCTATAAAAGAGTAAAACTTTCTGTTAGCCTGACATTTGAGGGACCTGCCCTCTCTGTGGATTTCAGTGATACCTATTTTCTGTCAGAGTCATGTCATAAGGAGTAACTGAGTCCCCCGCCCAACCCAAGTCTATATTTAGACATCTCTCCACAGCAATACTAACATGCCAGTATCACACATTAGCAACAGTCTCCTGCTGTTTAGCGCTCTAAGACTAACAGATTGAGTGGTTGCACAAATGTACCCACTCATTAGCAAAGTGATGGAACTTTCTGCTCAACTTTAAGACCATGTCAGCTACTTTAAACACGTTTTTCTGTCATATCGGGAACAACCTAATTAATCGCATCCACTTTTAGCGGCTGTGCTACTGTAGGGCACCAGTGCAGGTTGTTAACGTACAAACAAAAATTCCAATTATATATTAAAGGATTTTAACCAAAAAGTTGAACTGTGTTGTCTTTATAAGATGCCACATTGCCATTAAAACATAATTAGTTTGTTTAGAATCTTGCTGTGAATGTTACTTTTACTTTTTATAATTTTTATGTGTTGTTTATGTTTGTTTTTGCTTATTATTTTAATTTACTAAACAGCTATTTATTACCGATAATACATTTTTAAATGTTTTTATTTGAGAAAGTAGATATTAAAAAAAAACGATTGGTCTGAAATCGGTGTCAATAAACAGCAGGGTCCCATTGTGGCAACTTACCTCATATGGTCATGATTTATTAAGATCCCTAATAATTTGGTTATAATTTGCTTGTGCTGTCTGACAAATTGCATGTTGCTTCATGGGCACAGTTAGTAGTAATAATAATTTGTAGTAAATTAACTAATAATTTGACACTCCCTGATGCTTTTGTGTGTCGTATGTGATCCACAATTCTCATGACTGAGAACACATATATACATTAATATACATGTGTACATATACGTATACAATATATATATATATACACAATATATATACAATATAAATACGTTTTATATATACATATATTTACATGTAAAACAATGTAAAATACACAAAATGACGCATTATATGATTTTGGATTTTGTTGATAATTGTTAAACTTGTTGAGTTTATATGGGATTATGTGAAATTCAGACTGTATTCAAGTCTTAAATTATAGCTTTATGCCTCTTACTCTGCAATCACTATAAAATGATGTTTATAATTATATATCATAATTATTAGAACAGATAACAAGTATAAACAAACTAAACCCAACAGACTGCCAGATTAGCTGTGAAACTTGTTCTTATCAAGACATCCCAGACGGCACTTAGTATTATAAAATACATCTAAAAAAACAGACTGACGAAAGCTCATTGATTGCATAACATCATACGACCCTCTTAAGCCCCTGCTGGCCTGCTAGTGCTAATCAGACGCTACACAGTTTAGTTCTTGTAGCTGATTGGTTAACGAGAAACAATTTCCTGTAAATCAAGCATGGAAATCGACAGACTGCTATGAACTTGATAACACAAGTTTTTAAAGACTGCTGTATTCAATAAAAAAGTTAGAGTTTTTGGTATTATGTATGTTGTTATTTTATATCCTGTTTTATTATGTATGTCTGTAGGTGTGAGTGCGCATGTGCAAGAAAGGTAAACCACTGTTTGCATACCCCATCCTTTTACTTCTGAATGCTAATCTGTTAAGTCATCTCTTAGACAAGCATCAGGGCATCCCTGTCACACTGTGAACCACAGGATAGGCTCTAATTCTCCCTACCTGTGAAGCTGAGAACACCTCATTGGTTTACGGGTAGATTAAAAAGAGGCTTCAACTCAGTGTGAAGAAGCAGTGGGCGTCTAATAAAGTACAGCACCGCTAATAATTTGCTTTACAGCTTAAACATTATATGCTTGATCCCTGTGACACATTGTTTGGATTCACCGTATGAAGGTGTCTCCTCATTGGCTGCTGGGACTTAAAACATCTCCCTGAGCTGCCCTGGGGTTGAACTGGCCAGCAGGTTACCTCAGTTTTTCAGAGGTTTAACTGTGCTTCCCTCTTGAGTCAAAACAGCTACTTAACTCAATAACCTCTCTGAGTGTGCAGAATAGTAAGCAGATTCTGTCTGCCTTTGATATGCTGAAAACAAGACTTAGTAACGCTGCGTTTCTTATTGTTTGCGCTCATATGTGACCAATGAAATAAAAATATGTGATCCTTTGCACAAAGTCTCTCTAGAGTCCAGTGTCTCTGAGAGAGAATGATGATGGTTATTTGATTTGTAAATTTAAATTACATTAGTTCACAGTTACGTTGTTAAAAACAATAAAGAAATGTTTTTTAAACATACTCACAATATGCTTGTGGAATACAATGATTCCAAACATGAATGTATTTCTCCTCCTGTAAAAAAATAGTGTTTAAAATTTGTGTTTAACAATTTAAGATTAATAATTACATTTAATTGTGATTAAACTGTGTTAATCAAGAGTAGTCAGTCAAATGTCATCAATGTGTGTGATTAACATTAAAGGCAATCAATATCACCTCAAATGGAAAACTAAACAGTGATAAAACAGTGATTGTCAATAAGCATAGCCTAAAAGCACACCTGGATATCACAGATAACAGGTTTAACCCCACATAATGTCTGGTCTGGGATCAGACTCTTTCACTACAATACAGCCATACCCACTATCCATCCAATAGGTTATTAACATCACTAATCCTAGTCCATTCACTAAAAGTTTAAGCAGTTAACTATCAGTCAGGAGCTCAGCAGTATTAGCCAAAGAATGTGTTAATTTGAAGAAGATTTGAATAAAGACATTGACATAAGAAGTGTGAACAAGAGACCTGACAAGCGACAGTGACATAATAGTGAAACATGATTTGTTGTTTAGTTGAAAGCATTGTAAGTGCACTTAGTTATCAAGTGCACTTGAAAAGGTGTGTAGTATGGCAAAATACTGCATACTGCGGATAACACTTTTAAAAAGTGTTATCTAAAAATGCAAAATATAGAACATACACATTTTTTTCATGAACAGATTAATGGGGTAATAGAAGCTATCCCATTTCACATTTATCTTAAGATACTGATGGCTTTTGCTGTTCCCAGTTGTATAGATCTCCTGCCAGCATGCAGGTGGTTAAATGTTGTAGATAAGAATATGCCATGTCGCTCTTGATATTATCGCTATGGATAAAGATATCTTTGAATCAGTCACTTTGGATAAAAGTGTCTGTCAGATGCAAATACATGTAAATGTCTTTGCAGTCAGCTAATAATTAAATTCCTCATGGGGTTCTTAATGGCTCTTCTGAATTATTTAGACTGTCTGTGGCATTTTGTAGAACATGTTATCGTCTTTTCTCTGAGGATACAGTAAAAGTCAAGGTTCTTTATCAATATAGGTATGAAATTCTGTCCACTTTGAGACCAAGTCTGGACAAAAAATGAACCACCAATAACAATGAAGCTTTCTAACCTAACTAAAAAAGGAGCCAATCACAGTTTGTTTCGGAGAGGATACATCTGAAATTGACACAATTATAGTCTAGTCTGGAAAAACCTCAAACTTCTTGAAAAAAACTTCTTGATAAACTTTAGCCAAAGGTTGCAAAAAAAAAACACTGATGACATTAGCAGAAAAAGTGTGGAGATCTGCAAAATTTTAGTCTGTCCAAAAGTAATAAGTAGCTACTGATTATCTCAGACGTAATTTAGAAAAATACAGTTTTTCCAAAATTTAGTGTTCTCCCAAAAGTTGCATTTAAGTGAGGGATAGCTTCTGGTATTAGAGTGTGTTATTTTGGCAATTACTTTTGTTTGCAATATTCAATTGCAAATCAGTGAATGAACTGTGAGCGGTCTGTGGGTATGTCGTCTGGGAATGACATTAGGTTCTGTTTCGCTATAAACTTGTTTTTGTATTTACCCAAAATTACACCCATCAAAGCTTCCTCGGGTAGCATAAATCCACATCCTTCAGTTGCTATACAATTGCAGTTCTTTAAGAATACTAAAGTGTGAATTTGCTAAAAAAAGAAACAAAAAAGGAACCATGCAATGTGTCATCTGTCCTCGGTGGCCTTGTATGGCATCGTATGACAGGAAGTGACAGTGAAATGAAAGACTAAGGAAAGAGAGGGACCCCTAAGGGCACGACACTGACAGAAGCTTCTGGAGTGATATAGGAGCTCCACAAATGTTAGAACAGACACATTTTACATCTGTCTCATTTGTATTATTATACAGTTGTGATTCTTACTCTCTGTAGTCCCTGGTGAGAAACTTTTTATCGCTTATGTTGTGTCTATCACTTACTTGTCTTCAGAAGTCATTAGCAGATGGTGTTCTCACTGAGGGTGGATGGTAAACTTATGTATCTTATGTGGCTCAAATTTGGCCCCTGCATCATAACCAAGATTCTGTGCCATTATCACCAGACAGCAGGATGTCTTAATCTCCTACTATACAGCGAATGCCGTCTCTGGCAGTGAGGAAGTCCAGGCGGTCGCCCCTGGCAGCCCATCATAGCCCTGTTTCTGGCCTGTCTGCTCATAAACCTTACACTCCTGGGTAGGGCTGAACTTCTGACCCGCGCTTGTCCTGGAGAGGTCTGGAAAGGCTGCTTTAATCCTTTAATCCCTTCACAAAGAATAATTCAAACTAAAAAGCATCATAAAGTATAATTTAAAGTTAAAATGATCAATCTATCCAACATCCTCAAGGTAGTGAGCTGTCTGTCTGTCTAACTAACTGTTTGTCCTGTCTGTGTAACTGACTGTTTGTCCTGTCTGTCTAACTGACTGTTTGTCCTGTCTGTCTAACTCTCTGCTTGCTGTTTTTTTTTAAATAACTGCTTCTTGCATTCATAAATGTGATCACAGTTTATGTTAGTAAAAATTAGGTGAATTCACATGGGAGAATGAGGCAGAAGAGAGTGAACTTTCTTTAACTGCTGTTTACTGCCATCTGTTCCTGTGTCTGTCTCCAACTGACTGCACGTTGTGGCCGCTGTGGGCAGAGACGGACATGCGTGTGGAACAGAACAGAAGTCATCAGCTAATCCCCTCACTTACACACACATACACCAGCACATAAAAGGAAGACTTGATGCCAATACAAACCTAAAGGCTTTATCTTCACATGTAGGAGGCAGATAGGCAATAAAGCGTAGGCCTCAAAAGTAAATAATCTCTGCATAATATCCGCTTCAAGAACCGCTGAGAACTAGCTATTTTCATATTGAGTTTCCATTGAGATGTGCCACAAGCATAAAGTGGAGAAATATAGCATTTTTCCTTTTCTTACACTGTGTCTTATTGATGTCATATTTATTTAGACTTCATTCAGTGGCTGGGGCGCAGAGAAAGAGATTATAGTGGTTTCTCTGTGGACTGGTCCTGCTGCCAAACTTTCTTTTGTAGCTTTTGCTCCATTGCCAAAGTCAGCCAGTGATTGGACTGTCAAAGATATGTTCATACATCTTAATTTGCAAATTAGAGCATTTTCAAATGATGCCCGCAGCCACTACTAAACCGATGTAGGTTAATCTTTTAATCAACAATACACACAGATTTTGTCGTGTCTTTACAATTTCTGGGTGAACATTTCTGAGCGTCATGTATGAACCTGCTTTTGAAACCAGCAACATTTTAAAATCAAAATAAAAAGGGAATTTTTAATGAGCCATCATAGGAATATTTAACAAGTTGATCAAACTACATGCAACAGGAAAGCAGTTAAAAAATGTTGTTACATTATTTTCTTATACCTAATATTTTTTTTATTTTCTACATTACGGCATGCTACAGATCCAAACTTTGATCAGTGCTTGCAATGTTTATGAATAAAGTCTAATATTTGCACTATAAGTCTAAAAATGAATTTTCAACTCAAGTGCTTGTTCTAGCATGTGTGCAATTTATTTATTTGCTTTACTAAGAAATAAATATAAATGTATATATTTATGTATAAAGACAGGCAGAACATTTTTATGATCCTAAACATAAACATACAATATGCAGATTTACATACCATATCTAATTAATAAAGTATGCTGTATGCCCCAATAGACTAAGGCATAAAACGCAAGTTTCGTCTCATCTGATGTGTTTGAAAAAAGCGAAGTTCCTATAGCTGCAAGCTGCTCCATTTGTGTTTTCCCACCCATTATTAAACTAATTTGCAATTATGACTCACTGAAAAATGTGCATACTTATTCAAACGGAAACTACTTTTTACTTTCTCCTCCAGGCTGCAAAAACTATTCTTGCTCAAATCCCAACGTTTACATCAAAGTTGAAGGCTCACATACAAAGCGAGACATCATTTAAATCTATTTATGTGTCCTCACAAGAACAATGTACAAGAGCGGCGTTTGATGTCCAAATTAAATATAAATTCTATTCTTTCAAGATAATTGTTGAAAAAGATGAAGAGGACAAGAAAAAAATAGTTTAACGTTATCATTAAACGTGATTCATCTTTGTAAAATTGGAGACTGAAGACACACATGCTGACTATGAATTAAAATTTAAAGAAAAAATCGAGTGACCGGGGGCAAAAAGCTTTGCAGCTTAGCACCGATTCATGTAGTTCATCTATCTTGCAAAACAAAGACTTAAAAGGGATAGTTCGCCA
Source organism: Yasuhikotakia modesta (assembly GCA_036877545.1). NCBI lineage: Eukaryota > Metazoa > Chordata > Actinopteri > Cypriniformes > Botiidae > Yasuhikotakia > Yasuhikotakia modesta. Next base: position 2,329 of record JBAJNP010011713.1, on the reverse strand, counting down.
AAAATGTAAATTTTCTCATCATTTTTCTAATTACAATAAATGGAAGTGGTTCATCCGACTTAGAGACAATATTCTATAGTTGCTGAAGGCTTAAAACATGTTTGTTTGATCAACATACTGAAAATAAGAGTAACAATATCACAGGTATTTTTCTGTCACTGGCAACTAAATGCACTATATATGCATTTTCCATTTTTTACTGGTTATATCCATCAAAAGGATGTTATTCGTACAAATATTTACGGCTAACCGGTAATCTCCCGCTATCAAAAAACGTACACAAATATTTACCTGACCCCTAAATGAACTCTGCTTGTTATTTAAAAAGGGTGTAGCGTGGTAATTTCAAATTCACGGAAGCTGCTTTGGCAGAGCCAATAGCGATAATCTGTCGCATTCTTTATTGCGAACGTTCAAAGGCTTCGTCAGATGAGCCATGGGGTAACTGTCTGAGATGCTGCTCTATCTCCCGTGATTTTACGCTTTGGAGATGAAAGGTCTTCATTAGAAGAAAAACAAAATAAGTAAATCATTGAGTTTCCCAGCAGAAAAAAGCAAAGCAAAGAGAATAAGGGCCGTTGATTATGCTGTTGCCTTTTAAACAGTTTCAAACTCCAGAAAACACAAAGAGAATCAAAGGTGATGAAATTTATCTAACAAAAGAATTTTACATTTAATGCCCACACATTGAGCTTGTTATGCTAAATGTACTGTGTGCTTACCTGTAAAAACATTTAAAGCCATATATTGTTTTTCCATACAATTACTATTTTTGTGCGCTTAAATAAAGCTGCAGTCTATAATTCGGTCTGGGTTTTGACAATGTACCATTATGTAATAATGTACTATTTGATGACACTAGCGGCCAAAAAACAACACTACGTTTATGCAAAAAACTCCATTATCAGATGTCCGACTAATCTCATTTCTGTCTAATGAGATTAATAGAGAAACAACTGAGATATTTAAGAGATTTCACTTATTATTTTTTCCTTTCAAACGTATGAGGTCCTTGTAAATCTAGAACATGTACAAGGCAACTCTGTACCACAAGCCTTAAAATCATCTGTTCCCCTGCAATAGTCTCAGTAGCTTCAAGGCTGGGGTCATCGAGAGTGCTGCCAAAATGCTGTTATGATTCATGGACTAAAAGCAAAAATACCAAGTTTTGAATGAACACACTGCCTTCAAATGCTTTTAAACTGATGCCAGACTTGCCAGCCATAGCTTCATATCAGCTCTCTGAAGCATTTTAACATGCATCTGACCCACTTGGGTAGCAGAAAGAAAACAGTATAATCCCACCCCACTCATTATCTCTGGAGATATGGTGTAAAGCTCAGGGGTCTTTCTGCAGATATGCTTTTCTGCTCAATAACACCTTTCCAGTGTTTCAATTATGAACATGTCCACTCTTGATTGTCTAGTTAGACAGAAAATGTGATTTCACAATACTGAGTGGGTTGTGCAGCGGCTGCTGTTGTACCCACAGGAAAGAACACGTCTAAATGAAATCTCTTTATTGTCTCAGTTGTTTCTCCAGAGGTAGCAATGAGAATAAACAAAAGATTCTTCAGCTTCTCAGATGTTTCTCATGAGAAAAAGATTTATTGATGTATGTCAAATATTGTATTTTTTTTTTAATTTGGGCCTATTTTGTTTATTCTATTTGAATCCTGTTTTTGTCATTGTTTAATGAGTTTAGTGATGCTACACTAAATACAAACTGAACTAAATTTCGCTTCACTAAATTTATAAATGAATTCACCTATTAAAAATGACAAAAGACATACAAAATAACTTAAGGGAGGATGTGTGTGATTGTTAATGATCACAATATTGTCTAGGCAACAAGGATCACCTCATTACACGTTAGCATGTCGCAATACTTGCGTTCCTATATGCACTAAAATGCATACTTTCCCATAACAAAACACAGTACATACTTTTATGACGTAATATAAGCTAAAAATGTAATTTTGTTTAAGAGTGAAATTGACATTTAAATAACAATTAAATTAGCTTAATGTATTCATTTGAGCTATGAACTATCAACCTTGCAATGAGAAATAACATTTTCCTCTGAGTATCCATTGACTGCTGTATCAGCATTGAAGAAAACACTGCCACAGTGGTATTTGGGGTATTTTGATGAGTTTAAAGCTAATGTTGATAGTTATATACACAGAGAATTGTCCTTAATTACTAACATTAGTATTCCGCCTAAAAGCGCTGACTGACTGAAAGCCTGACCTACTTGTACCCTGCCTGATTAAATTACCTCAGATTTCCATTTATCACCAAACAAGCACCAGCCATTCAGGTCATG
>JBAJNP010011712.1:0-14375 GCA_036877545.1 Yasuhikotakia modesta | reverse complement strand
CCTTTCTTCTCTTTCAGGAACCACCAAGGCTCTACCCTCCGGTTTTGGCAGAGAAAAGAAAACCCATTCGGGTTCTGTCACTGTTTGATGGGATCGCAACAGGTTAGTGAAGAATGTCCGCTGTCCCTTTTGTGGTCTCAGCAGAAAATAGCGCTGATCATGTTACTCTCATCCTGCCTTTTAAAGTGCCTCTAGCCTAAGTGTTGCTTGGCGATACTGCTTTTGATCTGTGTTGCAGCGCTGTAGTCGCAATTTTGATGCATGCTTGCCCTTAAAGCCGCATTATTATGTGGAGCGTGCATGTGACGTGCTAAATGCTGCGATCTGTTCACTACACACAGTAATAGTGTAACTAAGAATGTTGTACACTAATATAGTGTTTTTCTTTTAGCTGTGGATTACACCATGAATGAACTGCGACCGCTGATACTAAAATATAGTTTTATTGTGACCTTAGCCAGAGATTTTGTAAATGCTGGGCTTTCCTCATTCAAGTAGAATTCCAGGGTGTTGCAAATATCACTGCAGAGTGGGAAGACTTTTCTTAAAGGGGCTTTGATAACGAAATTGTGATTTTTTTTTTTTTTCAGGGCTGCTGGTGCTAAAGGAGCTGGGGATACAGGTGGAGCGATACGTGGCCTCAGAAGTGTGCGAGGACTCCATCACCGTGGGCATTGTTCGGCACCAGGGACGCATCATGTATGTGGGCGACGTGAGGAATGTTACCCGTAAACATGTGAGTTCCGCAGGCATCCCTCGGCTTGGGTCCCAATGTTGTGACAATGTTGTTATATTTGACTGCACAGTTAGCAGCAACGTTTTCACAATGTTTTTTTATTTGTTGTCTTTTTCGGACACCATCCACAGATTCAGGAATGGGGTCCTTTTGATCTGGTCATAGGTGGAAGCCCATGCAATGACCTGTCTATTGTGAATCCAGCAAGGAAAGGTCTCTACGGTAGGACTGTGTTTAGCTGTGTGTAGCTGTCTCATTTCTGTAGGAAATGACTGTGACCGTCACTATTTTACAACCTGTTTTTACCTCAGTTGAGGTAACACCTGAGTTTCTCTTACTTTATTACTGCAATTTTGTCTGTCTTGTTTCAACACTCTCTGTCAGAGGGCACAGGGCGACTCTTTTTTGAGTTTTACCGGCTGTTACACGAGGCCAGACCTAAACTGGGAGACAACCGGCCGTTCTTCTGGCTCTTTGAGAACGTGGTGGCCATGGGCGTCAGTGACAAGAGGGACATCTCACGCTTTCTGGAGGTGCACGTCTTTATGTCTCTTTGTACATTCTTAAAGGGATAGTATTGGGAAAGTCATACAGTTTAAAAGTAACATGGGGCTAAATTATGACTGAAATATTTTCATATTTGGGTAAACTTCTCTTATTTACATTATTTATGTTGCTGGTCTGGTGCATGTTACTCCAAAGAAAATATCCTTTTATCGTAATAAAATCTTTTTTCAAAAATGATTGTAAACCATGCATGCATTTAGTAAAATTAATATAAAAGTTTCATAATCTATTACTGTACTGCTGCAGTAAATATGCCTGAACGCTGTCTGTAGCGCATTGATATTAATCAGTGTGTTTTTGCTGCCCCCTTTTGGTGGACTGACTTGCTGCAATGTAAAAACTTAACCTCTTATGGTTTGTGCATATCATGATAGGTTTATCTGAAGACTGATGGGTTTATATGAAGTGTTAACATGTAACCTTATGTTTGTAATAGTGCAACCCAGTGATGATTGATGCCAAAGAGGTGTCTGCTGCCCACAGAGCTCGATACTTCTGGGGTAACCTGCCTGGCATGAACAGGTTAGCTGGACAACATTTACACAACAGCATTTAGCCTAAACCAGTGGTTTTCCTACAATGTTTCTTACCCACTCACAGTTTCTACCCAATAAAATATTCTCAAGTCTGGCATAACTAGAAAGATGTATATTTGTTATAAAATAACCAAACGGTACACAATTGCTTATCTTATTTTAGATGTTTTAGCTCAGTTCAATGCTGGTTGTGTATAATTTTAAACCATTTTTTAGTCACTTTGAGGAACCTTTTAGGTGTAAGTTGATGCTTCCAAGAGTGTGGCCCTCAGTCTAAGAAACACTTGTCTAAAACCCTTTATATACAATGCAGAATTGAACTCAAACAAACAGTTTGAATGTCTCATTTGCTCTCTCTTGCTCTCTCTTTCGTTATGTTTCCTGTCATCCCCTCTCAGACCATTGTCCGCCACATGCACTGATAAGCTGGATCTTCAGGACTGTTTGGAGCATGGCAGAACTGCTAAGGTAAACCACCTCATGTTAAATTCATTTCTGGAGAAAGTTTTGACCTTTACAAACAGTGTTTTCCCCTCCAACTGTTCCAGTTTGGGAAGGTGAAGACCATTACCACCCGCTCAAATTCCATAAAGCAGGGAAAAGACCAGCACTTCCCAGTGTTCATGAATGAGAAAGAGGACATCCTGTGGTGCACTGAGATGGAGAGGTAATGCCTGTAACAAACTGATTCAGGTTGTGTTGATCAGACAGAAGAGCATCAGATGTTTGTAAAGATCCAGGTTCAAATCTTAATACTGAAGAGTTGAATGAAAGGTCAAAGGTTCATACATTAAAGTGGGTGGTCCATAAACGATAACACATTACCTCACATTGCCACATTCATTACCTTGTGGGTTTGATTCCCAGGGAACACATTTAATAGTAAATTATATACCGTCATGAATTCTGTAAATTGCTTCGGTTAAATGCATCTGCCAAATACATAAATGTAAAGCAAGGCATGTCACACTTTTAAGGCCTCAAATGGGCAACCTAAAACTTTAACAATAATACAACAACATGTTTATATGTTACTTGCAAAAATCCTATAAAAATTGCATATATATACATAGCTGTCAGTGAAAGAAGAATCATGGCTAACTGGGCCATGCTAACCAGTCAAATCTTAATATTTTGGCTTTTAAAATTTCAGGTAAAATTTCAGCATTTTAAAAGGCAAAACATTCTATACACTCCCCACAACAATGTCACATTTGTGTGAATACATTATAACAAAATAGCTGTTAATTTCTCTTGTTATTGGACACTAGGGTGTTTGGCTTCCCTGTCCACTACACAGACGTGTCAAACATGAGCCGCCTGGCCAGGCAGAGGCTGCTGGGAAGGTCGTGGAGCGTCCCAGTCATCCGCCACTTGTTTGCACCACTCAAAGAGTATTTTGCCTGCATCTGAAGTCAAACGCAGTACAGATGACATCACTCTAAATTGATGTACAACCAGGAGCCTTGAATTGAGCTCTTGTGTGTGTTATTTGCAAGTTTAACATCAAAAAAGATATCATGTTTTGTTTTTTCCTCTGGTTTGGAATAATTTACTTTTTTTATTCTATTTAATTTTTTATTATTCATTTACTTTTAGCAGTGTTATTCATTATTTGAATTGATTTATGTGTGCAAGCTATACTTGAGACATGGCCTCCTTTTAAGGCACTGAGAGACGATTTAACAATTAGAGGTGTAAATGAGGAAATCTGACAGAAAAGTCGCCGAAACGTTTAAGTTAGCCCGTGTTAGCGTTTTGGCTTCCTGAGTTTTCACTTATCAGGAAGCGTCGGGACGCGGATCGATTAGATTCTCCAGATGCCCATCGGTCCTCTCAGCTGAGCCTTGTTGAGCGGATTAAGGCTTTCTCTAAAGTGTCAGGGGAGTTCTGTCTTAACCAATCCAAACACCAGATCACAAATACCTCTTTGTTTACAGTTTCTATACACAACTGAAGGTAATTAAAGGTACTACTGTATTAGGTGACAATATGGTGCTTCAGGGTGGTGAAAAACATTGCAACTCATGTGGTGCTACTACTCAAAACAAGATGGGGTCACGTTTTGTATCGTCGGCGGGTCAAACGAACGACGCTAAATCTTTAAAAAATAGAGTTCAGGTCATGACAAGGTCTGCCACATCTCATTTTATATCTTTTACAGCCTTTTTGTACAATATCCTCTGGTGCTCTTTTCAAAAACGCCTCAGCCTTTCAGTCTTCGAGATCTGCTTCCTACAGTACGGTATGCTGCCATCATGGCGCGTGAAAACCGGCCACATGGGCGGTGATGTTTTTTGTCAACCATACCTTGAAATCAAAGGCTGTGGTGAGCTACTTTTCTAGTGTCCCACAGACCAGAATCATTACTGTACAACTCTTAGTGTGCGTTGCGGCCACAGGAAGGACTGGCATTGGTCCTTTTCTCGGCCATGTGAATCAGCCTTCAGCTGTGGCCCTCGCAGGCTATTCTCAGTCAGGTGCAAAACTTTAAAGGTGCGGCTTCACAATGTTCTACCTTTTTATAGCAATTTTTGTGCTGTGTTACCAACAATATCAAGCACTTTTGTATATGTATACTTCTTTGTTTCTTTGATATTTTTTTAATCTTTCTTGACTCTTGTGAATTGTTTTTTTTTTGGTTATGTTAAATGATGTGAAACTCTTGCCGTTATATAAGGTAATATTTGTTGTGTACAGTAGGGCTGTGCCAATAGATGTGAAAGAATGAGCTAGGCTAGAATAAGTCCTCCATATGTTGTGCTGGTGGTGAAGGGGGCAATTTTCAAATACCACCCCTCTCATGTTCTCATGTGCTATGAGTCGCTTTATCATAACTCGCGTCGAGAAATTAGTGTCTGCTCACGGTTCTGCTGGTGTATAATCCCAAAGTGAGTGTGTTTGTTAAATATCCCCGTAGGGAATTAGTGCTTTTCACAGATGGGGTGTCGTAATGACATCACACAACCGTTAACTACGTCTGGTCCCTAGCGTAGCTCTGAAACATAATTATTATGTTTGCCAATGGTGGATGTTGACCATGTCAATAATTTTGTTATAATATGCAAGCTATGTAATAGATGAGGCTAAATTTGCAAATTTGAAAAATGGGCTCTAATGAAATCATGGTTCTTTTCCTTATTTAAGGCATTGCACTGCTTACATAACTTACACATCTTTCACGTTCATCATTGTATCTTCTTAGTTTTTTTTGCTTCAATGCCCAAATTGCTTCAATGCCCAGGTTCTTTTGTACATTTTGTACATAGAAAGTGTCTGTTGCTTTTTTTAAATGACCTATGAGATGTACAAATATAGTTCTTTGCTAATATATATCATAGAATCAAAACATCGCTCAGACCGCAAAGGGGGGTAATTGAGGAAATGGCAACAGGTAAATTGACATAAGCTATGAAGCAGCAGGGTGCTAAAACTGCGTGTCTTTATAATCCATAAATGTATGTGTGAGGGAAACTGAGGAATGAGTTTAATAAGTGATTTTAACAGTCCCATCTTTACTGCACAGCCCTACATACAAAAGCGTGTTTCAATTTGCTTTTTAATTATTTTTAAGTACTAAGAGAGGGATTTTAGGTGTTTCATAAGGTGCTAAACATTTTATCTAATTGAGAAAAATATATTATTTGGAAAGTAAATAAACTTGTCTTGATAATGACTTTTTTGGGGGTTTCTTGTAGTATTAAAGCACTATTATTTTACTCTCTCATATAAAGATATTAACAAAGGCATTTTAACTTTGTACTTGAAAAAAATGATAAATGATGAAAGATTCTTATATTGTTTTAGAATAGACTTTGCTGTAGTTGGTGCTTATCTGTGGGAAATCATGTACTCATTATGGGAAATAACAAAAAAATTGTAATAACTTTTGCTGTAAACATGTACTTGCTTAATATCCAGGCAGAATTGCTTCTAAGTCCTACATTCCATGCCATATATCCAGCCCTCCATCTTGTTTTTTCTTCATTTTTTCTCTGTTAGATTTTCTGTTATTTGGGTATAGGTGTTTGGCTGCAACTGTCTTATGTTTTGCCCTCCTAACAGGTTGTCTGTATATCAGTGACACTGTTGATATGTGTGACTTCTTTTGTCTCATGTAAACTTTTTTCAAGCCTTCTGAGTCAGCTCATACAGCAAATGTAGCAGTCATATGCCATCGCTCCCCTTTCTTTTGTTATGTGCCCAAAACGAAGAAAAAAAAGGCTCCTTATGTACTTGTGCTGGAGAACACTTGAATAAATGTATTGTTTTTTGTGAAAAAGTCTAGTTGTTTGTTTTTCATTCAGATACACTATCAATCTATAGTTTAGGGTTTTTCCACTTGAAGGATTTACCATCTGTGCTGGATTCTTATTGGCTGCTTTTATATTGACAAAAATGAATATGTTGGTACAATTATATTTTTGTCTACAAAAAAATTCAAGCATTTCAAAAATGCAATTTCAAATGCCTTCAAATATTTATATCAAAGTGCAGTTTAAATATTTTTATTATCATAAGAAACATTTTAAGCCCTATGATTGTTAAATATCTGATTAAATCTTAATTTCATATACAGTTAGTAGTATTATAATAGTACTTTCAGTATTTAGTTAACGTTCAGTTGTTTACAACAATCATTTTTAATCTGTTTTAAAAATACTTTCTATATAAGTAAACCTACAATGTAATCGTTTATAGATGGTTTGCACTGTTGCCAGATTGGCACCCTGATCCTCCCTTACGCCCCCCCCGATTCTGTACGAATGGTACGTACCGCTGCTGACTAGACACGCCCAAACTGCAATGCCATTGGTCAGTGCTGAGGCCATCCCTGTGTATTCGGGCTGTGATTGGTCATCAACCGGCTCTTACTGTCTGGATGCTGTTACAAGCGCACGGTTCACCGGGCTGGACCAACCAGTGAAGCATCTGCCTGCCCATCAAACATACATACAGGCTGTATTAACCAGCTCCCAAAGTGAAGGAAAATCGGTGTTAGGATATAGCAAAGGAAGTAAGTTTAAGATGTTTTATTATTTTTCCTGTATTGATAAGCTTTAATAGGGGAAACTGGTGGCTACAGACGGATCGTGTCTCGCGATGTTGTAATTGTTTAGCATTGAAGGTAATATAAAGATACGTCTTGTGTCTGTCCATTGTGTTCTGCTTATTTTTGCTGTTTATTGTTCAATTTTGAAGTAGTATTTGAACAATGGACACCTGCGTGTATTCCTGAAGACATTGCGTTCACAGCAGCAACAATACGATAAAACACGAGACCACAGCCGAGCTCTGATATATCCATCCATTACAACGCAATTCTGCCATATTCTGCCATTTAAAAGCCACAAATGTGGCTGAAGCATCATGAATGTGTTGTAAGGGCTTGGTCGCCCCTTTGTGTATGACAGTCTCGATGTGGTACAAGTGAGATGAGTCTCACATCATCCTCCTCCTCTAAATGAAGATTCATGCATGCAGTCCACATATAATGTAAATGGATGCACGACTCGACTAGTGCACGAGCTGAAACGTTTGCATGTGATCGTGGTTACAAAATAAACACATGTTTACACTCGACCTGACAGTTTGCATGATTGTTTGTATCAACAAGATGGAAGTGTTTATATAAAAATATTTTCCTTATTTGTTTATTATTTTCCATTCATTTGTTGCTTTATTTTCCTTTCCATTCATGTTGTCCCTTGTAATGCAGGAATGTTTTGTCCCTTTAAAACAACCCAATGAAAAGGCAAATTAAATAATACATTGATAATTTGTTACACAAATCCACATTCTTTACCAGTTTGTTTAGTACATATGTGTCAGATAAGATCCATCTGGATCTCATTTATATGCCACAGTTCAAAAGTGGGTCATTCCAGAAGAAGAGGTTCATGAGTCATGGGGAGAAACAAATGCTCCATTAATATTAACAGGACAGATGTAGCTCATGCACTGAACGGTTCTTTTTATAGTATGATGTCTGAGGACACACCCTTATTCTCCAGCTCTGTAGTTGCCCCTCCTTGCACACACATATACACACACACCCACTCACACACATTCACCATCGAGGGCTCCAAACAGGGGGTGGGGGGAGCCCTGGGCAGCGCCATACTGTGAATATGCCGCACCCACCTGCCCCCGACTCACTTCTTGCAGCATAGAGCCGCATGCATGCTTTCACTTGGCATTAGATGACAAGACAGTGTTGTGCTGCAGGGAATGCAATGCAACAGCTGCATGCCTGCATATATTTCCTGCTAATAAATCTGCAGCCTGTGCATGCAACACTGGGAAATCTAGGTCGGAATCTCTCTGATGTGCCATGAGTCCTTTGTAAGAATTTCATAGGCTGTAGATCATACATTGCAGTGATCTCAGACTCTCAAATGTTTGTTGCCATGAAATGACTCTAATGTGTTGTGAATAATTAACAGTATCGTATGTAATTATTATGTTAGGAGCTTGAGGTGATAACGCCACCGCTAATGGCAAGATCACACAATGATGGTGCCAGTTTTCCCACCTAAGTGAGGTTTTACACTGTCATAATGTTTGTAAACCTCTAATGTTCTGTAAAATTGATGCCATGGAAAACTTGGCTTGGAATTGAAAGATTGATACTTTTTTAAAATAAAGTCAGAATGTGCAGCATTTTGCACTGAAGACTAAATATGAAATTGTGGATAAATGCTAGCTGTCTGGTTAGATGTGAGATATAATTTAAATAAGTATGTATTTATAATTTAAAAGTATGGCATGTGCAGGTCAGAATACATAAATACAATGTGCAAAGGGGTTATTATAAACAGAATTCCCACAGTTATGAAAACATGGAATTGTCAAGTGATTTTTCCGACCTGGAAAAGTCATGGAAATTTTAATATGAATAGCTCTGCTTGTGTTTACAATAGTTGATCACCATAATATGAATCATGTCTAAGATAAAAATTGGAAATTAAAATTGTTGTTGGTCTTTGCTAACATGTGCACGTTTGATGACGTACTACAGTGAGGCTGAAGCTCATTGGCTGAGAAGATCACGGCGGATAATGACTGGCTATAAAAGCCGAAGCCGCGGAAGCGAGCGCGGCATTTGATCATCGCTTTGAGACGCTGCAAGATGAGCTTCACCAACGGAGGAGAAGATTGTTGTTTTAACGACGCCGTCGCCGCATATCTGTTACAATAACCTCTCACTCTCTTTTGACTGTTAGGTTGAAAAATGTCTTCCAGCTCGGCAACTGTGCGCATCCTCATAAAGGGAGGTAAAGTGGTGAACGATGACTTCACACAGGAAGCAGATGTTTACATTGAGAACGGCATCATCCAGCAGGTTGGCAAAGAACTGATGATTCCCGGTGGGGCCAAAGTTATAGATGCCACTGGGAAGCTGGTTCTTCCGGGGGGCATAGACACCAGCGTTCACCTGAATGAGAACTTCATGAACGCCTGTACTGTGGATGATTTCTACAGCGGCACCAAGGTACCACTCACTACTCAGTAACCTTAACCCTGAGCTCACTGTTCATTTCGTTCTGCACGTTTTGAATCAATTGATGTCCAAGTTGGAATCAACATGAATTCCACAGATTTAAAATTCCATAAACTTCCATTTAAAATGACGTGATTTCAGTTGCTCAACTGATGGAGCCTGATATTAGTCATTGGATCGACTCCCAGTGGGCACACAAGCTGATGAAATGTACCTTGACTGCATTGTAAGTCAGTTTGGATGAAACAGGTTTCAAAATGCATAAATGTGACACGAATCAAAGTGGACCCTGATTCTTAAACCAGATCTGTGATTCATCAGTGTGCAGAATTACGAAGAAATAAGGGTTTGCTCTTATCACAGACTTTCATGTACAAATTTGAACAGGACTAGATATCTGTGGTTTATTTACAAAATTGGGAGGGTTTGTTTTGTACATTTGGGCGTTTCAGAAGATCGCATGCTTTAGCTGTGTGCACTGCATGTAGTTAGTTGTATTTATTTTCAACTTATTTTAAAAGTACATTTTAGATAATGGGAAAGATGACACACGATTGAGTTCCAAAAAAACATCTTGTCGTTTGTATTGTGTTTTAGTTTGATAACATTTTGGTGGCTTTTGTATAACATTCTTACGTGATTTAAAGTAACAAAAGTTAAATGATTGACTTTCTGTCTGCGGTGTTGGATTACAGACCAGGATGAAGAACATGTAAATTCAGGTTGGAATATTTATATAGAGAGAAAGTAGAAGCTAAAGTGGCAGAGAAGATGGTTTTCTTGGCTCCTGCACACTTTGGGTGGCCCCCAGCCATCTGTCAGGGGCCTTTTATCTCACAACAGTTCAATACATTCCTCCCCTTAAAAGTAACTAGTGTTGCAGTATTCCAAGATCTAGGGCTAGTTTCTATAATGTGTATTGATTTTGAGGCTCCAGCTTTTCTTAACATTGTATGATATTTTCTACATCTCTGCTTCTCTACAAAATCCTAAACCAAAGCATGTGTGATGTAACATCCATGTAATGTTTGTTCCTATAAATAATTATAAAGAAGCAGAAATATGGTGGCTTCAGTCAGCAGCTCTGTCTAAATACATCTCACGGGTCACTTAACAGACACTGAGCTGGAAGAACGGGCATTACAAACTCAGCTTGCCTCAGTCAGCCGCGAGGCATGACTCCCCTTCAGAAATACACACACACACACATATTCTGAGAGTACTGCAGGATCCAAGATGTCAAATACAGAAGTTGTTATCAGTGCTGTCATTGTTAGCCTTGGCAAAAGAAGTGCCATTCTCCCCCCTCCCTCCCGGTTAATGCCATGAGACTCGCCAGGCAGAGACAAATGGAGATCAGATTCTGTTTCCATAGAGACAGGAGCAATTCTGCAAAGACTGCTGCAAAATGCCTTTCACTAGTGCCATTGTGCTGAGAGACAATGGTGCACAAATACACGCCCCCTTCAGTGTAAGCTGAACGATGCTTTAAAAGAGGTCCATTATTTTTATGATGGGGTTGCTGTTTAGCATTGATTTCTCATACCGAAACAGCATTTTACTAATTAAAGAACTCCCACAAAATACTATAACAATATATTAATTGTTGTGATACAGTTATTGACTTAATTCAACTCCGATCAATTTTTACTGTTACTGTGTGACCTCTTAAATTTTTTATGGACATGTTGCCATTATTAGTGTCCTTGTTAATGTAGGCATGACTATTAATACAGTGTACATACAGTTTATATGGTTAGAGATTTGAGCTATCCCTAAATATTAACCCTTATGTGTAACTTTCTGTGGCTTAGAAGTGGGCTGTATTGACTTGAGCCAAGGTTTTTTTGGAAATACACTAGCAACCACTTAAGCAACCACTTAGAACACCCTAGCATCTAAAAAAAACCTTAGTAGTCCCTCACAATATCTTAGCAACTGCTTTGGAATGTGCTAGAAACCACCCAGAACACTTTAGCAACACCCTAGCAACCACCCAAAACACCTCAGCAATGGCTTAAGAAATAATGCATCACTGGAATATCACAACTAATGTTTTAATTTCATAAGGGGGTTTTGCTGTTATTTAGCCTGTTGGCCCATTACAGCAAATGATTGATAGTGAGGATGTATTGATCAGTTAGTCTGGTGTTTGTTTGTTTCCAGGCTGCTCTGGCTGGAGGCACCACCATGGTGATTGGTCACGTGCTGCCGGAGAAGAACGAGTCTTTGCTGGATGCCTATGAAAAGTGTCGCTCTCACGCAGACGCCAAGGCCTGCTGTGACTACGCTCTGCATGTGGGGGTGACCTGGTGGGGACCAAAGGTACAGACTTCCTGTTCGATGTCCAACAACATCATAATCAACAAAAACTGTTTGAATCATAATAAACAAAAACACAAGTAATAAAATAGTAAACATGATGTTTTATGGACTGAGACTATACTATGGTTTTTGTAATGATGTCTAAACCATCAATTTCTTTGATCCCAATGCTGTGATGAACTAAACAATGAGCTAGTCAGTGAGGTGTTTAAATCGGTTGTAAGTAATCTCTGTAAAATAAAAAATTGGTTTCACAGATGTTTCTCGTAGGGACAAAAACAACAAGTTTAACTTGTTAACTGCAAAGTCCATTATCTTGGTTTCTGGCCATTGTGTTGTCTGAATTATCTTGGAGTATTATACATGTGCCATTGTTCTATTATTTATACTAATACTGTACCATGGTACCACCATGATACTTTTTATAACTGGCTTGCAGGATTCACATTTTCTATGATTTTCAAAACAAATGTCTTTTTACCTCTCAGGTTCGGGCTCAAATGGAGACACTGGTGCGGGATAAAGGGGTGAACTCCTTCCAAATGTACATGGCTTATAAGGACACGTACATGCTGAGAGACAGCGAGCTCTTTCAGGCCCTGCAGAACTGCAAGGACATTGGTGCTGTGGCCCGAGTCCATGCAGAGAACGGAGAGCTAGTGGCTGAGGTAAGAATCACCTCAGAGAACCATCTTGGGGAACCACCTCAGAACCTTGTTTCTTAATCTAGATGTTATTTATTGCTCTACTACATTAGCATGTTGTTAAGCTAACAACATAATAAATACTTTTATAGACTATAAGTTTGTTATCCACTGTTGCATTCTGGGATTGCCTTACATTCATATTCTAATTTATTAATAATAATATTAAAACAACACCATTGAATGTAGTGATATACAGAATAATAAATATATCCCAAAAATAAAATACTTCCCTTTTAATTTATTAAAAGACAACAGACAATGATCAGACCTATACCTCATACAGTACCTCATAGCCTACAGTGGCTGAAATGGTGTCTTAGATACATTACTGTTATTTTTTAACTGAGGTACATAAATTCACACTCACGAATACACATGTGTTCTGTCTCTTCTAATCCACATTTATTTTGTACACATTACTTCCCAAAGCGATCTCACATCTTTTTCATGTTTCTCCTTATAAGGGTGCCAAAGAAGCGTTGGATTTGGGTATTAGTGGACCAGAAGGCATTGAGATAAGCAGGCCTGAAGAGGTGAAGTAATTCTATTAAATCCTATTACCATGAAATCGTTTTCCTTTAAGATATTATTCACACCGTTGCTCCGGCCGCTAGTCTCTCCTGTCTCCATATTGCAGTTCCATGGATTATTAATACTCTTAGACGTCTGTTAGTCATTAGGTTTCACTGGTGACATTTGTGTTTTCTCACTTACAATGGGAATTTTCCACGTACAGCTGGAAGCAGAGGCCATTCACCGAGCCATCACCATCGCTAACAGAGTGAGTATGACGTAGCGCTGGATCAGTGTTAGCTGTAATGTTTTAAAACAGCTTTTTACTGGAGCCTGTTGACCCCTAAGGGCCCTTCTAATAAAATATTGGGCCTGATCAATTTTACTGTCAATTTTATCTATGTATTTATTTTTACAAAATATGAAAGTGGGTGGTTGTCGTTGTTGTGGACGACTCTTGTTTCCATGGGAACATGATTTGATTATTAATAGATCTTCCTTCATTATTGTGGGCATTGTTGTAGAAAGGTTTGGGATTAAAATAACACTATTTTATCTTCTTCTTCAGGCTCACTGTCCCATATATCTGGTGAATGTATCCAGCATGTCAGCAGGTGATGTTTTAGCATCAGCCAAAATGCAGGGTAAGATCATTTACCTTTTATATTATTCAAAATCCTCATCATGCACCATAACTGTTGCACCACATTGTACCACGTGACTTGAATAATGAGCCATGATTGGTTGGTTGGTGTAGGGAAAGTGGTGCATGGAGAGACCACCACAGCTCATGCTGTATTAAACGGGCTGCAGTACTACCATCAGGACTGGGCCCACGCTGCAGCTTTCGTCACCGTGCCACCCCTCAGACTGGACCCTAACACTCCCAATTACCTGCTTAGCCTTCTGGGAAAGTAAGTTGGTAAATATTTAGACAGTCACTTAACTATATTGAACAGTTTGCAGACTGTAATGGCTTCGCTCTTTTTACTGTGTAGTGACACTCTGAACGTTGTGACATCGGACCACCGGCCTTTCACCATTAAACAGAAGGCAATGGGTAAAGATGACTTCACCAAAATCCCTCATGGTGTTTCTGGAGTTCAGGACCGCATGAGTGTTATCTGGGAGAGGGCAGTGGTACGTCTCCTTACACAACACTAAACTCACAGCAAAATTTGAAAACTGGTGCTTTTATTTCAATGTTTCTTTTTGGTATTAGGTTGGAGGCAAGATGGACGAGAACCGTTTTGTGGCCGTCACGAGTGCTAATGCTGCGAAAATCTACAACCTTTATCCCAGGAAGGGCAGGATTATTCCTGGAGCTGATGCTGATGTCATTGTCTGGGATCCAGAATCAACAAGGTATAAAAAAACGAAGAAGTCAAAAATGAGATCTGAAGAACATTCATTAAAATTTTTACATTAGGCAATTTTAAGCAAAACGTCCTTCATGCTTGATGCTTAATATGCATTGATAGACATAT